>QKQZ01036056.1:0-16824 GCA_003595255.1 Solenopsis fugax
CGTAGGCCCATCCCCTCCCGCACCCACTCCGTCGGTAGGGAACCTCGTTTTACAACCTATCTACCGACGGGGTGGGTGCGAGAGGGGTTGGGCCGTAGGCCCACCCCTTGCACCCCCCCGCGTGTGTGTGTGTATATATATAAATATAACATTTATCCATTTATATGCTTTATTTCGCACATTCTTTTATAAAGCAGTTTTTCAACGACTAAAGTATTGAATTTATAACGACTAAAGTATTGAAGATAGGTGAAATATATATATGACCTTTTTTGTAGAGCTTATTACGAGCTTCATTTTTTGTTTGACTCTTTTTTTTGTAAAATTAATATTCTCTGAAATAATTAAAAAAAACTGTTTTTTCTTTCTCTAAGTATATCTAGAAAACTATACGAGAGCGCCAATTAATTTATAAGGAAAAGTTGTTCAGTATCCTTGCCTCTATAACATATGTCAAGGTCAACATGATTGGAGCTGAGTCCCCTATAGTAAATAATTACCCAAAATTTTTAGAACAATGTAATTTTTAAATTCAGATGTGTGCAGTTTCACAAAAATAAAAAAATGACAAGTATGAAAAAAATGACTCACTTTTTAATTTCAGATATTTTATCGAAGCTGAATATGACTACCATGAACATACTGCGACTATTCTTTAGAATACTGTTATTATTTATTTTAATTTTGCATCTTATTTTCGTTAACGAAAATACGTATTTTCAAAATAGAAACATTATTTATCTATCCCTTTAAACAATTGTTTTACATGGTGTTGAAAAATGCTATTCTTCGATTCACTAAGGTTCTATAGCCTTAATACATGTTGTTGTGCATTAATATCTGTGTCTTCATTGTATGCAGCCACATAGAACAGTCTTTCTCATCTAGGCTGAGTTAGTTTCATACTACGCGCTAGTAGAAAAGTGTTAATGTAAGTGATGCGAGTCGATGTGTGGTCAGACACGGAGCACGACGTACGGAATTAGCTTAAGAGAGGTGTGCGATACTATAATTCATGAGTCCAATCGATACTAAAACCGCTACCATGCGAGAAAGCGGCTGTTTGTCGCGTTTGTCGTCTGCATTTAAGGTCTATTTAAATGGATTTCCATGTACGGAGGATATCGATCAGTCTTGTCTAATATTGTTTCCGCACTATCAATCTTTACCGAGTGTCATGAGCTCATCTTAACAAAAGACAGCATAAATTTTATTAAGCCTTCGATGCCACAAATTCTTACATGTGCGTTAATACACACACACATACACATTAAAGATTAAATACAATTAATATATATCATAAATAAAACTGATAATAGGACTACATATTAGAAATGATAGCGTTATTATGAGAAAATAATTGTAGCAGAAGGTACAAAATAAAATATTTGAAAAAAATAATTAATAATCATTTTTAAATACTATAAAATGCTCTGTCTACAATTTCGTAACTTCTTTCATTTCTTATATTCTTTTTTTATATTTCCCAACTCACTTAAAACTGCCAGTATCTCTACTACGTTTCGATGTTGAAACTCTTTTCTTGAAGCTACTTGAAAATTTCAGTATTTTATTAACGCAAAAATGGGTCGTTCAATATCTGAAAATATCCAATAAAGAAGTTTCCAACGACACGTCGCGCATATTTATTATTCCAGGCTGGAATTAATTAAAACTGTTAATTAACGGAAACTGTTCCACCGTTCCTGAATCTGACCATGAATCGGCTCTCCACTTATTCCTGTTACAGAACATGTCGCGACATTATTAAAGCAGCAAGACGTTGCGATTTTCTGTTTTCAGCGGAAGCAGGACTGGCTGCAGCGGCGGAGATGAAGCAGCCGGAGGAGAGAACGGAGGAAGAGAAAATGGCACTGCTGGGCAGACCGCGCCTGGGCGAGGTGTCCCGAGCGCAAATCAGGATTAAAGAATCCAAGGAGTTCAAGAACACTGTGGATAAGCTAGTCCAGCGAGCGAACGCCTCCATAATACTCGGTGAGCTCCTAATATGATCTCTTCTTGGAACATCTGCTATAAGGTATAAAGATTACACTCACACTCGCGCGTATACACCTGTTAAATCCTTTTGAATTCTCTCGTACTGAAAAGTGAAAAATCAAAGTATATATATATTGTTTCTAAAAAAAAGTTCTTTTTTAATATTGAAAAGTTAAATATATTACACAATATATGAAAAAATAACTTTGAGTCCTTACTTTTGTTTATATATAAATAAATATGTATAAATATATCTGAATATATATAAATAGTGTACATAAATAAACATATGTAAATTTTTTCATACAAACACTTGATGCCAAAAAAACTGTTTTTGAAAATTTAATAAGTTAAATATATTTCATAATATTAATACTTAACTTTTCAATTTTCAAAAATAATTTTTTTAGAAATAAATGTGTGTTGTATGAAAGAATTTTAATTCACATTTTCGACTTTTTCATGAGAGGACGCTCCCTTTTTGATCAAACTAGTTCGAAGACAACTCACATATACATACATATGTATATTATTTATATAAATTTATAAATAAATATACAAAGACAGTAAGGGATGAGTTGTTTTTTTTTGTATGTAAAGAAAATTAGGGGAGAAGTTCTTGTAGCTTATGAGAGTTTGATTTAGGTATAAATACAAAATACAGAAATTAAAATTATAATTATGTAATTATTATTGTGACATTTATTTATGCTTGATTTTGAAACAAATACTTTTTTCTTCAAAAACATGAGACAAGAGGGAGAAGAAGGGTAGATGAAAATTTCAATGGACGAAAATCGTGCAAAAATTTGCAACTAAATACGACTATTTATAATTATATAAAATGTAGTAAAAAGTTTCTTACGCGTCGTTTTTTCACCGCAAAGAATTTTCTTCGTCAACTGCCATACATTTATTATTGAATAGCATATACGTTTAACTCGAGCTAACTTGACCTAATCTTTCCCAATGGAGGATAAAATGCGTATCACGGGACGCGCGAGCATCTAGATTGGGTCTCTTCAAAAATGCAACCCGGAGGAATGCGGCGTTATGTAGGCGCTCGTGAAATTCAAGACTCCCTTGGCGCCATATGCATGATTCTCACGTTTCTACGTTTCTGCATCTACCGTCACCTTAAATTTTCGCCGCATTCGCTATGCAACCGTTTCAGAACCGTACTTTTTACACTTCTTTATATCTCACGCAGCATTTTCTATCGTGCTATTAAATTAGAATGCATGAATTAAAAACAAAAATTTTGAATTGCAATTCATGACATTTAATGTACTAACCGTGAATACGTTCAAATGTAATTATTATTTTTTTGACACTGACACGCAGTGTTTTATTTTACAAAGAAAAATGAAGGTTTTTAAAATAAAACTTATGAATTTATAAATATAATTTGCACGTCTTTTACATGCGATAGATATTTTATTTTATAGAGAAGAATAAAGCTTTTTAAAATAAAAGCTTATGAATTTGTAAATAAAGTATTTATATATTTTGCACAACTATTATATGAGGCAGGCACATTGATACGAAACAATAAAATCCCTCGGACGTGATGCCATTGCGATCTCTTACTACGAATACTGTAAACTTCTGATAGAAGCCTTGAAAATGATCGTACTGAATTGCGATATTGACTTCACAAAGAACAATAGAAAACATGATAGCAACGAGCTGTTTTCTGTTATCATTTTTGCACATTTTCAAAAGGAAATTCCTTTACACTCAAAAGGCTTTCTTTTTCTTCATGGCTTTCCTCTCTTTCAGGAAATTATTCCACGTACTTCATGTTTCTCAAAAGTATCTTTCAGAAGCTTCGGTCAGAGGAATCAAATTCACATAGAGTGAAATTTTTTGCGTGATAATCTTTTCAATGTTTTTTCTATTTAATAAATAATTATTATTAATAACAACATATATATTTAATGTATGAAATATTTAATGAACAAGATATTTGATGCATGAGAAATATTGCAAATATTATAAACATATAATAAATATATCAAAAATATTTATCTAAAGGGCTTACCTTGTAAATATTCGTTGTACAAATTGAACAATTTTATTCTCTCTCTTTTATAGTGCCTCCCACGCTCTTTTTTGTGTATTACTATCTTTCTCGCTTTCTTTCCTCTTTTCTCTCTCTCTCTCTCTCTCTCTCTTCACATGTTTGTACATATATGTACATGTGTAGAAATGAAATCGATTACAGCTAGAAAAGAGTATCACATGGCTCTATTATAGTGCGCTCTTCTTTGTTCGGTTTTTCTTTCTGCATTTTCTGCTTTCACCCGACCTGTAAAACGGTATCGCTCAAAGCATTTTTCAACTTTTATCCGTGATAAAGCATTTCATTCGTTCGCTCGTCACGCTCGTAGATTTGAATGCGTACAAAAAAAATTATTCTATATAACATTTTTTTTACATTCAGTATTGTCTTTGTTAAAGAAATAAATTGAATCTTTCGTTTGTTTGTGCGCATATATATAAAATAGATTAAATAGACAGAAATTTAATGTAATAAATAATTTATGCGACATTATTAATCATTGTTTTAAGAAGTAATAAAAAATCATAAATTTATTTTTAAAAATTGTTAATAAAAAATAAAGATTTTAAAGATTTTTAAATAGAATTTATCTATTGCAGAATATTGCAAATTGCAATATTGTTTTTTTTTTCTAAACTGCATTTTTCTTTCTTTCCTTCTAATATACAAGTTCTGAAATATTGCCTTTAGGCACAAGTTCTTGGAAAGAACAATTCACGGAAGCGCTGACTGTCAGTGGGGGCGATGAGGACGACACAGAGGGTGGTCAACCTTCCTCACCATCCGTGATGGATTATCTTATGCACTCGCTTACCATTTTCTGGAAGATTCTTTTTGCCTTCGTTCCGCCCACAGGTGAGTAACAATTTTCTTTACATTAATACCACGTATATATGGAATCGATTTTAATGTACATTCTAATTTTTTTGTTACTGTTTCTATAATTTTTTAAAAATTCTTTATTAACAAGAAATTTATGAAAGTTCTTTATTATCCTTTCTTCAATTTTATGTAAAAGTGTTTTAAATGAAATGTCACATTTTTACAACACGCGTTTTATACAGATGTCATATTATTGAAATTTTTTAAATAGATGTAAAATATTTTTTATCAATATTTTGGCTCTCTTTTTGTGTCATTTCTGTACATAAAAAAAATATTATGGTAGGTAATTAATTGTTTAGAAGACATTTTATTTTATTCGAAATTTTGACATGATGTAAAACCTAACAATAACCTATTATTATTTTTTAAATAAAATATTTTTCACACAAATTAATTAAATTATTTTTTACGTGTGTGCAGGGATTGCACAAGAAAATTCTTATCGATTATTCTCAAGACGAAATTTTGGCAAAAATACATGCTCGTTGAATTGATTTCATCAACTCGTTCAGTTTTATTAACATGCGAAAAGATGTTTTCAGCACGTTCTCGAAATAACAATTTGCTCGTGAATGCGAATGGTGGCTCAATCTTACATGAAAACAACGTTGATAGATACGAAATTGCCATCGGCTTTAACGCGATGAGAGGTAAAGTGAATTGTGATCGAAATGTGTTTATGATGGCGCAATCTGCAAAACGGAAAACGGTACACCTGAATCCTCTCACGATGAGATAATATTTTTTTAATATTCCCGTATTTGGAAAGATTAATTACAAAATGTTTTCTATTACGAGAAAGAACTGTGAAATTTTTAAATCAGCACGAGTTTTTCAATAATCCAACTTAACAATCACGGTTTGAAGGATACAGTATTTTACACATAGATATTTATTATCTTTGAGCAAGAGCAATTAAAGAAACTTTTACAGCTTCTCGTGATGTGCGAAAAGTTAAAAAAAAAATCAGTTCTTATTATTTGTGTAATAATATTTGTTGAATTTTTTTACTCTCTTCATGTTTCTTATTTTTAAGATTTCTTTAATTTTATTTTAACTTTTCTCCCTTTACTTCTTGAGATACGGAAGAGCTCTTTAGTCATGGCTCTACTTCCATCCAGGTGGAAGAAAACGAGGAAAGACGGTAAGAGGAGGATAAAGGGCGAAGGAGGAGACGTGCTTTATTTCAGCAAGCACAATCGCAAAGGCCTGCTGAACTGGCAAAAGCCCTGGAAACTACTGTATCGAGCAACGTAATTTCACCTTGTTTATCTTTCCCTTCTCTTTTTTCCTCTCCGTCGCCCTTATAGATCAACGCTTCCATGCAGAAGCAGAAGATGCAGAATTGTATTTACTCCTTTTCTTCTCGCTTCATCTTCTATAAAGGAGGAAAGCTTAATTTCCGGATAGAAATTATCGAGGTGATCGAGGAATTTCTTTGATACCGTCGAAAACAAATCCCAGGCTGGAATATAATAAGCAGACTTTCCAACTTTGCAAAAAATGAATAACTGAATTAACACAAAAACGTAAACAATTGAAATACTTTAATGAAATGTATATGAAAAAGATAGAAAATTAAGATAAAAGTTCTCTAATAACGTGACTGTGGAAAATGTTATGGTATCTTCAATTTTTTTATAATTGCTGATTACACGTGGAATATTTCATTTACGTTTACAATATTTTCCAGATAACCCAAAATTTAGAGTTACACAACTGCAGATTATGCAACCTTAATATGCGGTTGCAATGATATGGCTGCAAGATTTATGAACACATCATTTTTCTTAAATTCAATTTTCCGCAGTGAGACATGTTACCGGAAAAGCTGGGAAAATCCGAAGATGACAGTTGAATACTCAAGAACTTCATTTGCAAGTTATGTGTACAGGGTGTCAAAGTTGAGAACAGACATATGAAAATTTCGAAAATATAGAAATCGCATAGTGACATTTTAATCAAAATTTACAATGGTATTAAGAACTATTTTTCTGTATTAATAAAACATTTTTGATCCATCAGGGGCATTCGTATAATCATATTGAGTTTTTGAAGTTAAAGAATGCTATGCTACTGCTTTTTTTAAGAGTTTAACAATTTTTTTTACATCTTGAACTAAAACTCTACAAAAAGTTTTTTTTTATTTTTATCTTGAAAACAAAACAGTGGCGTATCATTCTTTCAAAAATTCAATATATAATTACCCATACGAATATCCCCGGTTGATTTAAAAATGTTTCATTAGTACACTGAGAGAAAAAACATCTTAAAAAAAATATTTACTCGGTGGGTCTTAATAGCTTATTTACTTGCAGTCAATTAAAAGTTTCTTAATTGAAATATTTATGTAAATAAAATAAAGAAATAATTTTTAATCGAGTAATTTATTACAGTTCTAGAAAATATTTATTGTTAAACTATTTTTATATTCAAGATAATCAGATTATTTAATCTAAGAAAACACATTAATTAAGTTTAATAATATTAGCTTATTTGTAAAATCATTATTTAAATGTAAAAACTTTTTAATGCAAGGTTACGATAATACGTTTATTTGCTTAAAAGTAAATATTTTTATTTAAAGAGAACAAACAAATGTATCAAAATATATGATTTTAAGAAAATGTATTTTTCTTCATTCAAAATAATTTTTCTCTCAGTGTACTGGATAATAGTTCTTAATATCACATGTAAGCACACTTTATTTCATTAAAATATCTCTAAGCGTTTTCGAGATTTTCATACTTCTCTCCTCAACTCTGACACTTTGCATTTTGAAAACAAAGCATTTCAGGATACATGTTTATAGAAGACCTTTTCTTCCTAAAATAAACCAAGGAATATCTCCTTAAACCTTCTACACTTACTTATAGGAGTCATTCTGTATAAACGCGGAGAAATGTCCACAATATCGTCAGTTTTACGGCTTTTTGAGGACATTCGAAAATCCTGTGGACATGTATACATGCAGTCGAATACGCGCGCACATATACGGACAGATAGATAAAGAGCGTTACACATACGGCGTTCTCTTCTCTCTCGCGAAATTTCCACGAAATTTCCGTGTGATTTATGGCGACCTGCGCTTCTGCACTCTTTTCCAAAGTAAATTTCGTTTAGAATTTACGGCAATGGCTGGTTGTGCAGAGTAGCGTACTTAACAAATTTTCTTATAATAAAAATTAAGACTTGATAAATTTTTCGTAACAAACAATATGAACTTCAGTAAAATAAATAAATTAGTAAAAGCTTGTCTTTATTTAAAAAATTGCTTTCTCATATTAAAGAAAATTTCGCAATTTGTTTTAAACTCTTAAAACAAAAATAAAATAAGAAATAATACGTATTGTACACTAGATTACTAAAAAATTAATAAAATCCTATTTTTTTTATAGAATTTTACTTTGTATTTTAATTAGAAATAAATAATAGTGTATTGTATATAAGAGTCCTTGTAACTTATTTAAATATTTTCAGACTTTCTATTTGACATCGTTAGCAGAGTTTACTCGATCCCGAGAGAGTTTTCCAGCGTTCTCGATTTTCCGATAATTACATAACATAATCAATAAGAGAGAGTTTCGCTTGGTAAAAGACCGCGAAACACTTTAATAAATCAGTCAAGTTTAGCAGGAGAGTTGCAGGCAGGCAAGCAGTGTTGCAATAATACACATCGGCCACGTGTTAACAGTAAAACTAACCGCATGTTTACAGACTCTTTAGCTATATTAACGCCCACGTTCCGACGTAAACGTATCTTCGTATACAGATTTCTAATAATAATTTTCTTTTGTTGTCACATGCCCACGTATATGTGCGCGCGCGCACAGAAAGAGAGAGAGAGACAGTGAGAAAGAGAAAGGGGAAAGAAAGAGCACTTTACTTGCGATAAGGACCGCTCTCAAAGAATTTTAAACGTCTTTGATGACACTTCTACCGAAAGTGTTTCGCGAGTTTCACATCAATTGCAGATATCTCGGTCAACTGTTTGGAAAACGTTAGAAGCTGATTATATGCAGCCTCAAGAGGACTTTAATTGTCCAATTGTGAAACGCAATTACAATTCTAGATAGATGATATTTATTCGTAATGTGCGAGAAGACGTTTTCTTCTCAAAAATATTACGATAAAGCTATATTTACCAAGGGAGATTGCTTCAATTTTTGCAGCGTTTTTTTGTATTGCAGCATTTTTTCAATCTATTTCAATTCACGCCACATTAAATAATTAATTTGTCAAAATTGTATAGTTATAGTTTCTCTCTTTTTAACATAATTTTATCATAATAATTGTCTGCATCTATACCGCCACTGCGACATTTAAAAATAAAAAATTAAGTTCTAAAATTTTTAGTTTATATTTGATCGTTATAAAAGTGATTTTATTGGCAGTGATGATGCCAATGAGAATAGACACAGTATAATTTAGCTAATTTTTATAAATGTAAAACTATTTTTTACTTCTCGCGTTACTCGTATTTTTATTTAATTCTAATTTTTTTGCTTCTTTCTTTTCTCTAAAATGTTCTCGAGGACACACTTGGAGACTCGCACATCAGTATTGAAAAACCCTGATATATGGGATTGAAAAAGTTCATGTAGTCTTCCAACATCAGTTTCAATGCAAAATAGCAGGAAGAAAGTGGGAAGAGAAAAGAATATGATTACATATTGTAACAAATATGAAAATAATGCCCTTACAAAAATTTAGTACTGATTAATTACTTATTTTAAGTATTAAAAGCGCTAATGAGTAACGCATTTAATACTCAAAATAAGTAATTAATCACAAACTTCCAGTATTAAATTTCTAAAGTATATTTTTAAAAAAGAAGCTGCTATTGAAAAGAATTGTCGAGTCATTGAATTATTAACACAAGATTTGTGATACGAGCACGTAAAAAAATTTTTTTCTCACTATTTATCGAAAATGAAGTACATCGCTTTCTTAATTTCATATTATTAGAGAAGTTACCATTTAAATTTTAAAAAATATGTGTACAAACAATACGATTCAGATAGAAAGAATACGTTCTTAAATTACTTATGCAATATTACCACTTTTTAGGTGCCCTACATTTTGACATCTGGCTGAACGTAATTTAAGACCGCGCATATAAGAACGAGAATATTTCTTAAACCCACATCGTTGAAGAAGTTGTCAGGAGCAGTCATGTGAAAGCTGTATTTTTAAAAAAAGATCTTTCGATTAATAAATCCAATAAGACTAAAAAGCTTTTATAAAGTTATATATGAACATTTATGAAATATTTGCGTATACTATATGTTGCACATAAATTTTTTATAATTTTTGTGAAGCTTATAATTTGTATACTTTAACATAATACATTAATTTATATTCACTAAAATAATATATACAAAAAAATATTTTAGTATAAATATTTTACATTAAATTGCTGAACAAAATGGTACAGGAATTATATGGTCTCTAAGAATTGTATGCGTGTAAGATTTTAATAGAAATTACGTCCATTCATAACACTTTTAAACTAATTTTTGTAAGTGATATTTTATTTATCGAAAATAGTCGATTACGGTAAAATAGTGCTTTTAACATCACGTGCTTCTCGCGATTTGTGAAAGCCAAGCAGAACTGAGAGCTGAGCCAGCGTAATTACTCCCGAGAGTGAACATAAATGAGGAAAAATTGTGGACTTTTAACTGGACTAATTAAGCTTTCAAACGTGTGGTTATGTGGTGGTGCATGTTTACGTAAATGGAAAGCATCACTTTATAATTTGCATCTAGCTCATCGCACATATCGTGCAAAGCGATTAAAATTCTTTACTACTATAACACAATGTTTTCCTATTAGGTCCCAAAAGTGTCACCGATTTCATTCCAAATAAATTTTAATTTTTAAGTCATTTGAATTACATCTCTTTCTATAGCCATTTGCCACAACATGTATGTTTACACATGTTACTTTATTTCTTCCATTTTATAACATAAAGAAATGCGTGTATACGATATTACCTGACAAACCAATTTTGAAAATCATTTTACTGTAATTACTTTCGCAAAATGAGAGAAATTACTTATTTTGAGTATTGAAAACGTTAACGAACAGCGCATTTAATGTAATATCGAAAAAAAGTAATTAATCACAACCATTCAGTATTAAGGATATTCTGTCCGAGCTAATGCCTTTAAAACTGCAACAAAATATATTCATTTTCGCTACAAAAGTTATTATAAAATAAAAATTTGTATTTTTTCGAAGAAAATAACGAAAAATTGATGATTTATAATTTTTGCAACGAAAATGACTATATTTTGTTGCAGTTTTAAAGACATAACTTTTAACTAGTTAGTAGATCTGCATCAATTTTTGCACAAATATATATTAGAATTTTGTTAGTATATATAAAAATTTTAGTTTAATTTTCAATGTTCCTTCCTTATCAAATTTACAAAAAAACGCAATTTTTTGTAAATTTGATGAGAAAGGGGCATTGCGAATTAGATCAAAATTTTTACATTTACTAACAAAACTCTAATAAATATTTGTGCAAAAATTGATGCAGATCTACTAACTCATTTAAAAGTTATTTATAAGATCAAGAATAAATAAAAAATTAAATAACTTTTAATCTAATAAGAGAATTGTGTTCAAATTTTATATAGACACACAAACGTAATAATAGAACAATCTGCGAAATTTTTACATTCTTGGTAACGTTTTTGAGATACCACCCATACATCCTTAAATTCCTGAAAAGTATAATATTTAAAAAAGCTGTTATTGAAAAGAATTGTCAAATTATTAATACAATATTTGCGATATGAGCACGTAAAGAAATTTTTTCTCACTCTTGATCAAAAATGAAGTGCATCACCATCTTAATTTCATATTATTAGTAAGATGTTACGATTATCACTTTTATAACGATAAAATAGAAACACTTTTAACATTTCAGACATCGCCGGTGGTTATTTGTGCTTCATCGTCAGCATTCTGGGGATCGGGGTTGTTACGGCGGTGATCGGCGATGTCGCCTCGTATTTCGGTTGCACTTTGGGTATCAAGGATTCTGTCACCGCGATCGTTTTCGTCGCCCTCGGTACCAGCATTCCCGGTAAGTACCCCAAAAACGGGAACAGTGTATTGGAAAAGGAGGGCAATATCGCGAGGGGGGAACATTAGTATTAGAAGAGGCTAACATGTCCCCCGCATTAGCCTCTTCGCATTTCGCATTGATCGCGTACCACTTATGACGCCTGCTATATTACGGCAGACTTTTAGGATTAAGCGAGGCGAGCAATGATAATTTATTGCACTTGGTCTTTGTGTCCGGGAATAATAGCCGTCGGCGGCCTAAGTTCTGCTGTATACCGGGTGGAACGTTTAACACCTGCAACCATAAACTGGATGAGTTAAATATACATTGAGGGTAAACTGTTTGATATTCATGACTACAATGCATGCTAATAATTATGATTAAAAGCTCCATTTTTGTAGTTATTTATACTATAATGTTGCTAATATACTGAAGGAAAGATTACTAAATTTTAATAAATTCGAATAATATTAATGAAATATTTACTAATATTTACTAATTAAATATATATTTATTTAGTATAAGAATCACTAATTTAAGTGTCATTTTTTCTTGTAGAATAAATATTTATGTACCGTAAGTAAATATTTTATTAGTACTTATGCGAATAAATATTTATTAAAATTTAGAACTTTTTTTTCTCAGTGTAATAACTTTATAGGTATAATTAAACTAACGTATAATTCATAATCGTTTTTAGTGACAATTATATATTTACAATTGTTTTAGTCGTGCAAATTATGGCTATTAATTCTTATTACTACAAAAAATGTAAACGAATGTTTAAAAGTTAAATAGTCATATTTATTATAACTGCGATTACATTTATTATACAAAAATGTTTATTTTACAGCGAAAAAAATGCTGTAATATGAATTAAAACATTAAGTAGTTTAATTCAATTAAACATCGAATCGTCAATATATGTAGTTGATTCAAACTTTATTCTTTCATCGTATTTGTTATTGCCTTTACTTTTAATCTGTTGTTTTATTAATACTGTTATTGAATTAACAAGCTATTTCCAATTAGACTGATGCTGTTGATTCAACAGCACTTTTTCTCTGTCGTGTACTTTTTTATCCATTTCTTGAGGTTTTACTATATTAATATTTGAAATTATCGTAATTTATAACACAATTTTTTCATTGTTTATAGAACTATAAACATAAGATTATTACTAATATTAGCAGTAAAAATTATAAAAATGGAGCTTCTAATCACAATTATTTTACATGCAATTATAGTCAAATATGCAAATATCAAACGCTTCTCTCTCAGTGTGCTTTCTTCTTCCGTAGCAGCAGCAGAAAGTTGCAGGACTGCTACAAAAATCTATTGTACAATTGCAATAATGTAAATATGTCACACAATATTTCCGCGATACTGTCGTAAAACTGTAGCAGCAATAAAAAGGTTCGCCTTTAGAAGACTTACGCTGTAGCAACGTCGCGGCGCAATATGTTTATGTTAAGGGATTACAAACGTTCAAAAAATATATCAATCTTCTCTCTGCCTTCCTCTCTGAAATACAGGGAATTAAACTCGATATGTGCGAGAGAAAACGATACGTTACGAGGAATTTCATTCCGTTTCTGTGTTTTTTTTTTATTCTACACAGGCTTTCAATATTACTATATCCGTGTCAGAATTTTTTATTTCTTTGTTTGTACAAAATTTCTTCGCATTCGACATTGCATTGTGATTTATAAAATTGCATCATACTGCTGCATTCAAGTTAATACACGTTTTATGATAGACTCTTTCAAATATTTTAGATTTCCGAATATTTCATACTTCTTTTTTATATATTTAAATTCGGATGAGAAAAAGAGAGGAAGAGCAATAACTTCATTAAAAAATGCAATTTTTAATAAACTGATTACTCGGAAATTAATTGTGCTTTACAGTGCATCAATAATTTAATGAAAAATCTGAGTGCACACACATATTTACTGAAATCAATTACATAAAAAAATAATCTTCAGAGGCAATTATGACCTGACCTTTGTCTTCTGCTATTTTTACACGAAAATCACGACAAGGGCATTTAATAAATCACTTGAGTGGGCGTTATCAAAAGCTATTAAAAGCGTAACGACAGCCGCGTCATTTCGAGTTTCTGGGTCAATAGGTTACGTCCAAAATCTACATCTGAAACAGCGGCTCGAAATTGATTATCCCAAATATGTCCATAAAATCTTAATGCTCGATGAATGCAGCTACTCCATCAGAGTGATATCCAGAGATACGAAGGAAACGCTTCTAACTATTGTAGTTTTAACCATTGCTTTAACTCACAGAATTTAAAAATAATGCGGAATGTTTTTCGTTATAAATTTACGTTCCATAAATAAAAATACGCCATAGGTTTTGATCAAAGCAACGAGGGTTTTAAGCACAGCTTTATTTTCATCGTAACGCGCGTGAAATATTAAACATACCAACACATTGTACGTTTCGTCGGAAACAGCCGGAAAGAGCACACACAAAATTTCAACAAACATTTATCTTATAGATATTATACTCTAACATGTTTTAGAAACTTTAATTTATAATGTAAAGGGTTGTGAACCAATGCACTAGCAAGTTGGGGGTTAACTCTAACTACATTTTAATAAAAGTAGTTTTTATATTTTCATTTATTATGAAATTTCTTATAAAAATTTTTTGATTCTCTTATCTTCGTTACGGTTGTTATTTTGTATATGACTATATCAATAGAAGAAAGTCATCAACATAAGCCCTAAAACAACACTCTCTTATTTCGGAAATTAAACTTGCACTTTATTATAGATATTATACTCTAACATGTTTTAGAAACTTAATTTATAATGTAAAGGGTTGTGAACCAATACACAAGCAAGTTGGGGGTTAACTCTAACTACATTTTAATAAAAATAATTTTTTATATTTTCATTTGTTATAAATTTCTTATAAAAATTGATTCTCTAATTTTCGTTACGGCTAATAATAACGATGCTTCTTAAGTAATTAAAGCAATAAAAACCATAATTCATATATTCATGGCTTCTTCTATAAAATTGACTAAAAATAAATTCTTTAAAAGTAAGAAATTTAAACAGTCCTCTTTTGTAAATTGCATAGTTTAAACAGTAGTGAGAGTTTTATTATTATTGATGATATGAGATTATATTACACGTGTTTGAAGCATTCTACAACTATTTTATTTATATATTTTTCTTTTTTATTTTTCTTATAATGCCGTTTTAAACATAAAATCGGGGGTGCAGCGTAAACTCATGCGGCACACCTATCGGTAAGGTAAACTCTAAGGCAGTAAAAATCATGTAGGATAGAATATAAAAGACCTTCCTCTATAAAATTTCCGTAAATAACACTTCACAAATCTTTTTCAATTGCATAAGAGAATACGCATTTCGAAATTATATTTGTCCTAAAAATGCCGGCCAAGTCGCGACATCAACGGAATATCGACGAGGTTTGCGTGACGCACGGCTTCTTGGCTTATTTAAGCTACTGTGCTCTCCTTTCATACTGTATTTCTTCTCTCTTAAAAACTTTACAGGAAACTTTCTTCTCCCAGGACCTCATCAATATTTATGCCTGAGGGTACCTCCGATCTTACAAAGTACCGCTCATCGAGATCGGTTTGGCGATCTTCTTCTTCGTATCAATGCCAAAAAAGAAAACGATAGGGGAATTTATTTTGAATACTTATGCACGGTATTCCAAAATTGCATAAGATGTCCTTAGAACATGATAGCAAGAGGCATTCTATATCCCGTTAAATCACGCGTAGCGAATAGCGAGATAAACCGAATATCCATACAAGTCCGTATCTTAAATTTTTTTACATTTAATTATCCCTTATTAGACATCTATATTATATTTATTATCTAGAGAAGAAGGTGAGGTATTGTGGATTTTGTAGATATAATAGGCTACTCGTAATATTATCTCTGTTATAAAGTGACGAATTCTACTCGAAGAGAATTTTCTTTTAGAATTTACAAAGTGGTGGACAATATGGATTCCGAAGAATTTTATTATACTTTTTTAGTATAAACGAATTTGATGAAATTTTAGTAAAATTTAATTTCGGATTAATTTATAATATAAAATAGTTTGGTTAAATTTTACTAAAATTATAGCAAAATTCTTCGAAGTCCACGTTGTCCCACGACTATCATGATTTTGAGGGTAAATTCTAAGAGAAAATTCTCTTCGTGTAGTGATTATGGAATCATTTACTTAGTAGCCAGCTATGATAGTAATATATCAAAATGCCGATATTTATAAAGCATTTTTACTTTCAAGCATTTCGAAATTTGTTCAAGATATATTTTAGCATTTAATTACACATACTTCCTCATTCTTTTTAAACTTAGACGTACACACTCGAGTGTTTCTCTTTTGTTATTTAATATTTTATTTGTATGTATTCCTTTCGAGTTATACAAAGTTAAACAATTGCGTCAGATTTTGCTAATGCAGCTTCTTAAGCATGCTGACGTCTCAGCAGGCCTCCTTTTCCAAGTTTTCATATCAAAGTAGTTATTCGATAAGTTGTTTGTAGTTCTACTACGAATCTACAGCTTACATTATATGTATCATAAATTGTCAGTACAGCAGTTTATACGCAGAAGATGTAGACGTATAGGTACTTGTATATATTCCGCAATATTTTCTCTTCATTTTGAATAAATATATAATAAAACACTATGTTTTTTAAATAGTATTCTATAAAATATAAATACCACTTTCTCCTCTATTATTATTACTTATATATATATATATATATATATAT
>QKQZ01036060.1:0-49638 GCA_003595255.1 Solenopsis fugax
TACAAAGATATTTCCATTTTTACAAATTACCCCACCTAACGAATAGCCCTGGTCTCCCCTATTATAATTCACATTATAATGATTGATAAAGTTGTCGATCCAATTATAATTTTAGGGTAATTTTTACATTGCGCTATTGATTTCTGATCTGTGCAATCTGTCGTTACCACTTAAAAAAAATCTGTTAGGAAAATGATAACTAATAGAGGTTGAAGCTAAGGATACTTATAATACTTCATACACATTGTTGTTCATATTAACTTGGATAATTTAAAAAAATAATACTTCTTGTATCTAAGATAAGGATGGAAATAATATACAATCTAATAATTTGGATAAAGATAAAATAAAGCCATTACTTCGTCTAGATAATTAACTAGATAATTTTACTATTATCTATTATTTTATCATTATTAGATTATCTAATTTTTTAGATGAGTAAAACGACAAACACTGTATATGTACTAATTATATATACAGATTTACGGGATCGAAATACGGATTAATGCGACTATTCTAGCTGCTTAATCGATCTCTACGGAGATAATTAATTTTTGCGGCTTCTTATCTCGTCATACTTAAATTGTCGAGTTCACGGCCGGAAGACGCGAAGATCGAGTTAATTAGCTCGGTTTGTTTTCACGAGAGAAACGTAAAGCGAGAACAGTGAAAGTGTGTCCACGCGCGATGCGCAGCGAGATACGCGGATGCACGCGCGTGCCCACGTACTCACGCATTCACGCATGCACGCATGTCGGGACAATGAGTCTTGATCTTTTCACATACAACGACCTGTTTGACTTTTCCGCCCGAAAGTTTCTCTTTCTGCATGATGCGTATCCATTTACAATTTTCGGTCTTACAAAAAAAAATTTCTTGCTTTTCATACATTTATATTTCGAATTTTACATTTATATTTCGCGCGCGTAAGGATAGATTAATCTTGAATCGGAGATGAGATTTCTCATCGAACGCACAATTTGGATAGAAGCAATTTCTCTATAAGCGCTACAATATTATTTAATAGTGAATAATATTTCTGAAATATTAATTAATATTAATAAAAAATGATTATATGTCTACTTCTGATAATATTACGAAATAAAATTATGCGAATATTATATGAGAAGTAAATAATATTATTTACTTCAATATTTTAAATTATTGGGAATATTCTAACTTTTAAATGTAATAATTATAGAGTTTATGAATATTTTATGCATAATAATTCACATTAATTTTTGACCAAAATAATATTCGTAGGACATTTTTATAATATTCCACGGATATTGAAATAATATACCACGAATATTATGTAAACGGACATATAACATTAATATAATGTTCCCATAATATTAAAATAATATTAAAAATGTTGAATAATATTCTCGGAATAGTATTTTAATATTAATTTTTAATAATATTCGTATAATATTCTAAGAATATTGCAGCACTTACAAGGCTTCTCCCGAGCTGTGACAATATTTTCTTTCTGAAATTTAATTTCTTTCACCGATATATTTCGTAGAAACCGTGTTTACTAACGATTTAATATCTCTATCGCTCAATCATTTAAGTAAATTAAAACTGAAAGACTATATCTCGTGAGGCTACTATTTTGCTAAGTTAATTCTGGTTCTTATGTGAGCAAAGTGATGGTGCATGCCAAGACATCTATGTGAATATATATTTAGCGTATATACATCCCCGTGCCCGTGTATACGTGTATATATAGAATGTCTCACCCAATAGAATTTCAATTAGAAATTAACTCGGCTACGCCGAACGAAATTAAAGGCATAACCGTTCGTTCGACGAAGATTTCGCAATGAGGGGAGATTATTTCACATCGCAGCTAATCCTCGCTGTTTCGCAATTAACCGTTGTTTCGTAAAACTTTCATATTAAAAATAAAAAGAGAAGAAACAGAAACGGAAGAAACAGAACGTGTAAATCCACTTTAGAAAGAAAACATTATATTATCTTTCGCTCTCCCCATGAGCGACCAAATTCGCGACAACATCTTGTATTTTACAATTTATCTCTCCTCCAGAACATTTAATTCTATCATCTCCGCACGAGTTTTTCATGACATTCTCGCGAGCGGGAAGCGCTGACACCAGATTCCAGATTAAAATCCGACATCCGAGGAAGATGAGACGCTCTGTGTATATACGTATAATTAGAAAATAGTGATCGTGCCAGAATGTAAGGACAAATCGTAAAAAAGTAGCATGTGCAAGACATCTAAGATAAAAAACACGTAAGTATATACAACACCTAACGCTATGTCGACTAAACTCGCTAGCTCTAGGAGCACAAGGATAATTGATCGTAGGATTGTGAGGGAGTAAGAGAGAAAAAGAGAGAGAGAGAGAGAGAGAGAGAGAGAGAAATCTAATTAGGAAGAGAACTCATGCCTAAGGGAGCAGACGTTTCCGGTGGCTCGCGAATCGCACCATTGCGCCGCGTTTACCTGTGATGTGCTCATCAGTTTTACTGCTACATCTCGCATCTCGATATGCGACAATTATTTATATAAAAAAAAATTAAATAAATTGTCCAAATAATTCTTTCAACCGTAGTTTCCTTGCGTTTACCGTACGCGTAACTGAAGCAATTGAGTGACTATCAGCTAGTCGTATGTTATCCGTTAAACGCCTGCCGGTTTGTTTTACGAATTTTTTTTACAGCGCCATATTTTATTTTTATTTTTTCCCACGTAAACGTGACCCGGATATTTCAAGCGCAATCGACGTAACCGCGAACCTCGCCGGAAGTTTACGATGTCTCTCGTTGTTTTCAGTATAATACGATTTTTATTACGAGACTTTATTGCAGCAGTGCAGTCCTCTTTTCTCAGTTATTTTCTCCTTCGCCTTGCCAATTATATTTCGCTGTAACTCACAATCTGATTGTAGTACGACTATTCGTGCGGAAAGGAAAGCTCGTAACTTTGCTGAGAGTTGTAGCTTGATAACGCGAACTAAATTCGTTCCTTTTAAATACGTAACAGTAAGTAACGGCAAAGGTAAATTTTAGAAACGTAAAAATTCAATTGAATCGCCGTAAAGATAAACTTAGGGATTAACGCTAAAAGAATAAATTTTTAGAAATATCAGAGAGAATTTACGAATTCTTGTATATATAAAAACATATAAAACTAGCAAGTAACAAAATAGATATTAGTTATACTACTATTTATTAGATGGCTTTCCTTTATTTAACAAGATTTGATTAGGATTATTTTTTTGACAAAGAAGGAAATTATTTAGAAATAATCTGCGAGGCTGATTATCACCTTCCCTATCCGTTATGATGTCACCCGATGTTGAATGCGTTTAGCAACTGAGATGAACTCGATTACGATTTCGCGTTGCATTGTAATTTTTTCGCGGAGATGCTATCGAAATTTCCGGCGAGATCCGAAGTGTGGAGTTCTCCATGTTTCCTCGCACCGACACGAAAATCGTCGTTCGTTGCTGATTGCACCTATTCCCTTTCAAAGTCGATTATTGAATGTAGCATTCACGTCCTAATCTTTCTACAAGGGCGTCCGTGAAAAAAATAGATCGTATGAACCAGTTCTCAAAGATTCTCAAGACAAAAGACTGAATATCAAAATCGAGATTAAAAATTTCAATTGAGCAGCCGGAAAGTAAAATCAAAAGTTAAAAATGATTTAAAATTAAAAATTATAATATTGAAATCCGAAAAGAGGATTAAAACAAATAAAATCTCAATTTGAAGATTAAGAAATGATTATAGATAACAATTTTTTATTACTTTTTATTGAACAAATAAAATTTTAAAAATTGAAGAAATGAAGCAATGAAGAATATTATTTTTATATTCATAAAAAATGAACAATTAAAAAATATTACATAGCTCCTATAATATAAAAGAAATGTATGTACACTGAGAAAAATAAAAACACTGAGAAAGTTAATTTGGTTAAACTTTTCAACGCGGTTAAATTTTTTTAATTCAAGAGAGTATTTATATATTTAACTTAAATACGTGAAAGGCTTGAACGTTAGTTTAAGCATTTATACATTTAACTTAACTACATACTTATTTAATTTAAATAAATGTTTGAATTGAAGAAATTCAATCAAGTAGAAAAATTTAGTCAAGTTAACAACTATTTTTTTCTTAGTGTACATTTATAGAATGTGTAAAAAAAAATGGAGTATCTTGCAAAGATACTTGATTTTCGATCAAAACTCATCAAAATTCTTTCGACGTTTTTCTCGCCTTCGATAGACGCCCTTGTCCTCTCACCCTTTCGCGAGTCTGCGAAGCGTCGGATGGTGGCGGAGAGAGGTAAAATGAAAGAAAATAGGAGGAAAGGTAAAAAAAAGGGAAGAGACAAAAGAAACCGTGCGTATCAAGAGAAAAAGAGAGAAAGAGATTTTTCGCTGGATGGGAAAACTTACGAGGGGCCTGGCGCCCCAGTACCAGGATTTGACGCGTTGCGTTAGTCCACCGAGCAAGTGGGACCTCCAACCACCGAAACCTCCACCACCTCCTCCACTCTCCGAGCCCCTCTCCTCCCTGCTCTCGAGCTCGTCATCTTCCTCCAAATCGCGATTCCTGTCGCCGGCGCCCCGTCTCCCGTTACCGATCATCTCGGCGTCGCTACCATCGCAACCCCCATCGCTCTCCTGCTCTCGTCGCGACGTCCGCGTATAACACAACCGGAAATGCCTCATGTTAGCGCCCGTTCCGCCCCTTATACACTGCTAGTTTGTGCACGCGAGTATTTTGCGGACGGTGTGAATCAATATGATCGGTAAAGTAATTACGTCGAATTAAGATATGTGAGTGTGAGTATGAGTGTACGTATGAGAAAGATATGTAGTTCGAAGAGGTCGGAATCAACTCCACGTAGAAGAAAAAAATATCAGCATAATATCCCTTATAGATTTTGAGATTTAATCGTTATTAATTAAATCTAATTGTTTTCTGTGTTTCATCGTTTCTTTCTTTTTTCCCAAAGTAGAGCGACGACGTAGTGTGTGCTCGTACAGCACAGTATAGCAAAAACATTGTAAAATATTGCTACAATGTTTCAGCAATATTGCAGCAACGATAAAATGTCCGCTTCAGAAATATTGATACGTAATGTTGCAACAACGTTAATACAATGTTAAATATGTTGCTTGAAGCTTTATCATTGCTGCAATGTTACCGAAACATTGCAGCAATATTTTGCAATGCTTTTTCCATGCTGTGCTGTATGGGTGACGTCTGGTAAATTAAAATAAACGTCACTACAATAAGAGAAAAAGATTTAGTAGTTACCTTTAGCTGTTTAGTTGAGGATTTTTTAATAACTATCCAATCAACAGACAATGTTTTTTAAATGTTTTTTTTTAAATATTTTAAAAACATCATAATAAAAAATAAATATTTAAAAAAAACATTTAGAAATTGTCTGTTGATTGGGTAAATATTTTGTCTTATATATTATAACAAACAATTAATTGCTTCTGCGAAATGATTTTTTTATTTACATGTATTTCGCAGAAGCAATATTTTTTGTTATATAAAACGAAATATTTAGTTGCTGTTAAAAAATCCTCAATTGAATAACTGAAGGCACTAAATTGTTTTCTAATGTATACTGAAAAAAAGAGTTTTATAATAATAGCTTTGAAATAATTTCAATTAAATGCCAATATTTAGTAATATTTAGTAATTATATTAATAGTAATCATAATAACAGTGACCAAACTAAATATTATTAAACCTTTGGTTATATTAACTGAACATTTAATTGAAATTATCTCGCTAAAGCTTAGTAACTGTTATGTAGACTTGATCATTATTATTAAACTCTTTTTTCAGTGTGTCATCTTTTCTACTTGGTCTCTTCTATTCATAGATCAAACTAAACGTCATCTTTTCTCTACTACTTGGGTCTCTTCTATTCATCAGTATAATTTAAAAATTACACTGATTCAAGATAGACGCGAGATTATAGTCTGTTTCTCTTTTGAATCGCCCGTACGGTTCCCTTGTAGCTCTATAATGAGATTAATTGTATCGTATTCTCTTCGCCCGCCGAAATTACGAGTAATGAACTCAATCGAACTCATCAAGGTAATACAAAGGAACTGTACACTCCTGCATCATGTACGTAGTTAGCTTTATTTGCTTTACCCTTGCGCCTGACTGTTGAGCTAATTTCCTGTCCAAAAACCAATCTCTGTCAGTTTTCTCTTTTCGTTTCTTTTCTCTTCCTCGGGCAGCCACAGTAATTTTTCGCAAATGTGCAATTTCTCACAGCCATGTCGGACAACGTTCTTTAATATCTCCTATTATATTTATGTATCTTTATTCTTCTTACTCGTATATGCCATATCCATATAGGATGATAATTGAAACAACGCACTCCTTTTGGTTAACGAGGTTTACTTCGTCGCATTAAATAAGATCAGAATCTAACGTCAGCATACCAGTCGCTCGACAGAATTACGATCATGCGAGAAAAACGATACTTAGAAAGTGCGGTACAGTAACCGGACGGTCTCTTTGTAAAGCAATCGTGGGACCTACATGATCGACACGCTCGTGTTTATGATCGTTTTGTGCGGGGACGCGTAACGGCGCGCAGGTGGGCCTGATTGTTGCCGTCTTAACTGGAGCACGTCCCCCTAGCTATGAAGGATCGCAGTTATATAAATTGTTCAAGGATCGTTTCATAGTATTTTACACCAGACTGTAATTTTCTAAAAGAAAAAAAAAACCACGTCTCTCTGACAAAGGCCGAGAAAGAAAGTAAGAACCTTCTGTGATCTGCCTTTTTAAGGTCGCATCTTAGCAAAATTTTAGATGTCGTGGTTTAAAAATTTTATATTGTACACATTTTATTTTTGATAATATTAAATATCTAATTATTAGAATTAATAATATTTAATAATTAAATAAATAAATCAATTATAATTGTTTTATATATTATTCATTAAATTACTTTAAAAATTAAATTAATAATTAACATAATTATTTTAAATAAACAAAAAGTAAATTTAAAACTCACGCTCGACATATGCAAATCAACAACTAAGAAAGATCA
This sequence comes from Solenopsis fugax, assembly GCA_003595255.1. NCBI lineage: Eukaryota > Metazoa > Arthropoda > Insecta > Hymenoptera > Formicidae > Solenopsis > Solenopsis fugax. The sequence continues at coordinate 7,082 of QKQZ01036060.1, forward strand.
GTCAACAAGCACATAAATTTTTATATATATATTTTTATGTAAACACATTTTTATATATTTTTTTCAATTCGATTTTGCATTTTATTGCATTTATGTACATGTTTAATTGCACTTCTAATGTTGAAGAGTGACAAGTTAGTCAAAGTTAGAAACGTACATGTCTTCATATCGTTCAATGTAACAAAAATCGAGATTTAATACACACATTATTATTGTTTTGTTCTAATTTATTTAATTTAATAATTTTATTTATTGTGTATAAATATAATATTTTTATATGACAAAGTATTGTCATTTGTCGCACAAGTCTTTCCTTTCTATTACGAGAGAGAAATCCCATCGTTCTTTTCTCTTACATACAAAAAAAAACATAAAAGAAATATCAAATATTTAATCAATGGGGAAAATTAATAATATATAAAAATGAAAAGAAAGAAATTATATAAATACACAAATAATTCGTCAATAGAGATAAATATTAATAACTATTTTTGATCTCACGTAAGATTTACATCATTACTTTTTAATTTGGCCATTGAAACGATAGGCACGAAACCGTCAGCGTAGCGTGCAAAAGTAGTTCAGCATTTCGAGAATTAACACCGCCGTTAAACCTTCAGCCGGCGGCTTCGTTCTAAATTCAAATCGCGAATTTCGTGGTCACCCAGTAACCTTAGTCGGCGGCAGGAAATAATAATCATCGCCGGTTATTAATGGGACCGCCGCCGTAGCCGACCGCCGCGCCGGAGAAAGTTTCGGGACGACGTTCCGTTATGTACGCGGTACGAGGATCACGTAGAACAAACGCGGCGGGTCTCGGGTGGTCCCCGTCGAACTGGGGCCCCCGAGGAGGAAGACCGGTGTTTTACGATATTACGATGTAGGTCAATTGTCGCGGCGGCGTTCAATGATTCTCGCGGTCGATCGCGGAGAGTCGCCGGAGAGGTTTCGTTCCTGGAAAAGTCGGAGCAGCCGGACAACCGGTCGTTCCTGTTCTTCTCGTCCGGGAATCGCACGGAACACGATATTCCTCTGTTGTAGCCGTGACATTTATCGAAGAAGCGCAACGATCGTCGCAAAAAGCGTTGTTGTTCGCCGCTTTAATAGCGTCTTAATTTACTAACATGCACCGGTAAGAAATATGTATTATAAGATGCTAATAAGATTGCACGCTTGTAAAATTGAAGCCCTCAATAAATTAATTTTTTCCTTTAATTAAACTTTTTCTTTAATGTTCACTTGCTTCGATTCGACGGACAAGACATTTACAATTTTAGGATATAAGTAAATAAAACAATAAGAAAGTAAAACGTAGAATTTTGTAAAGTAACACTTTGTGTGATTAATGCAATTATCTTGAAAGCGAAGATTGTTGGATGGCAATATTTGCATTAAAAATAAGTTTATTTAATTTATTAATTTATTAATTTTTATTAATTTATTTCTTTCATTATATTTTTAATTTACTGATTTTGATTTGTCAGAGGACTATTTGGAATTTTCTTATATAAATAAAACGTGGAATAATATGAAAATAAAGTATAATAAATCTTTTAAAATAACATTTTATGTGCTTAATGCAATCGCAGGGATTGTGATAATCTTCGTTGCCAAGATAATTGCATTAAAAATAAATGAATTTTTTCAATTAGTCTCTTTTCCGCTGATCTTGATTTGACGGACAATATGTGAGACAATATTGTTCGATATAAATAAATAAAACAGATAATCAAAATTTTTTACCGATTCCGTTTAATTTATTAATCCGATTTTTATTTATTTATTATTTTAATTTATTTAACTCGATTTTTTTCTTTAATTTTTTTTAAGACTAAAGAAATATTGAAGTTTTGAAAAAAATAGTAGATACTCATATAAAAAGGGAAAAAAAGTAAAAGATTGTTATTTTATAAATAGAACGCTGGAAATAAATGTAAGTATTAATGGGGTATTCTAATCTAGAACGCAAAAAGATTTGCCTACTTTTGAGAATTTTTTTTAAAGAAAACTTTTGCATATTTTTCTACGCTTTACGCATTTACTTGTACCTATTTAGTAAATATCTATAAATTTTTGTATGGTTGAATGTTTATTAATCTTCATGTTAATATTTTTCACTTATCCTAGTTCATACGAAACAGACATGTATTTTACATATTAATTAGGTAGTAATATTTTACGATTAATTAAGCAAAAAATTAAACCACTTAGTTTCAAGAGTTTCTGAGAAATCGTGTCAGCCGACTTGAAAAATGTTTGCTTTAAAAAAAAATGTATACTGAGAGAGAAAATACTTTAAAACAAAAAAAATTTTACTTAACATAAAAAAATTATTTACTAGGTGAACCCTAATAGCTCATTTACTTGCAGTGAAGTTCTTAATTAAAATTTTTATGTAAATAAATGAAGAAATAATGTTTAACCAAGTATTTTTTTTTCTTCCAGTTCTAGAAAATATTTGTTAGATAATTAGATTATTTTTATATTCAAGATAATCAAATTTTTTAATTTAAGAAAACAATTTAAGAGTTTAATAATATTATTAACTTATTTGTAAAATCACATTATTTAAACGTAAAAGATGTAAAAATACAAAATTACATATTAATATAATATGCCTATATATTTACTTAAAAATAAATTTTTACTTAAACAGAACAAACAAATGCTTGCATCAAAATATATGATTTTAAGAAAATTCCTTTTTAAAAAAAAACTGTTCTCTTAGTGTAGGTAAGATAAAAATCAATAAATATTTAGCACAAAAATTTGCAAATATTTACTAAATATATACAAATAGATGTGCAAAAGTACATGTGCAGCAGTCTTCTTTACAAAAAATTCCCAAAAATAGGTCACTTTTCGCGCTGCAGACTAGAATACCTACTTAAATAGAGGTTAGAGGTAATTTTTGAGCCGCGTCTAACCCGCCGCGCCGTCTGTAGATCGTATGGATCGTACCGAGCGCGAGCGCATGGATCACGTCGATCTCCATGCGTAGGTGTCACTCACGAACTGGTTTGAAGAGTGGCGCAATGCGCGCGTGCGGGTTCGACGAACTCCTAACGCACTCGTATTATGCTCTCGTACGCGTTACAGTTTTTCATACTAACGCATCGCGGTTGAAGCCCACTCCCGCGGCACCAACGCGTGACGTCCATTCAAACTGACTCTACTAAAAATCAAAACGCAGGGCACACGCACACAGGACCAGAGAATTTTTATATCCCCGCAAAAAAAATTAGAACCTTGTCACGCTGCGTGTCACATGTCATTCTCCAACCTTGTACGTATTAATAGATAAAATACTTTCGCGCTGAATTCCAAAGATCAAAGCGTATCGCACGGAACCGGAGAACGTATTGTAATTCCCGCCGCTTATTCGTAATTATCGCTGTCCGCATCCCGGCACACCCCGCGATACATCAAAACATTAAAAAACGTCGCGTCACGCGATCCACCTCGTTATATCATCAGCCCGCGATGCGCATGCATATATCGCGATGCGCATTCCCCTTCGGTATCTCGCCGCATCTTCCCTTTCTCGTTGCCGCGGCACAATGGGTCAGGCCTCGGTGTAACTTTGTTTTTTTTCTCCTCTTCCCGCCTTTTCGAGTCGCGCATTATCGCGATCGAGCCGACGATACGATCCGGATCCGCCGTCGCGCCGGATTGGGTCGCTCCAATACGGCCCTGTTATCAGAATCCCGATAGCGCGGCGGCGAAGAGAGTCCCGAAGAGAGCGCGCTCCACCTGGGCGAACTGCACATGTAACCTGCGATGCAGCCGGCTAATCTGGCAACGTTGTGTAGGAGCCGGTCTTACGGGCGTAGCTGCGATTTTCGGGCCTGAAAGAGCGGAGTCCGCGCTTGGGAGACTTCGCCGAGCAAAGCTAAGGCTGCCTTCGGAGCCTTAGCGTTGCTATTAGCGCTATTCGCTCTACCTTTATCGGTCATTAGACGTAAAATAAGGAGAAAATGACGTGATAGTGCTGATAACATTCTCCGCGAACGCAGCCTAAGCCACGATCTGCCGCTGAAAGTCGTTCGAGCAGAAGCCCAACAACAAATCTGGTTGTTCTATCATATACGCTTGGTTCTTTTTGCTTACTGAGGAATAGCCGTAACGTTCCTGGTTGTTCAGTCGAGGAACGGGAGCCAATATTGACTAGATTGGATTAGATTGGCGCTTGGAAGACGGATACGTTCGTGCCCCCGAGATCACCTCCGCGTCCTCGTAGGAGGAAAACACTCTCGTGAGGCGCCGCCGTGACGTGCGGAAACTTTAATTAACGGAATCGGGGCCTTCTGGGCCGGAAAGCGTTGCTTTCAGCCGTTGCCGTGTCCTGTTGTCTGCTGTTGTCTACGTTCCTGATTTTCTCTCACCTGTTACCTCCTGTCTCCCCCTTCTCTCCCTTCCGTTTGATCCTCTTTTACTCGCGCACTCGCTTCGCGCCGCTAGTTTCTCCTGCTCTTTGGCTCCCTACCTTTATTTGTTGTTCTCATTCTCCCTCTCTCTCTCTCTTCCTCCGTCACTTCCCTCGCCATCGTTCTCGCTCCCTCCCTCTTTCTCTTTCTTCGGGGGCTGACTCACTCTCTCGATCAGGTAAACGTAAACCTGGCGCTGGCCGCCACACACCTCATGTCCGATTCCTGAATCAGTCGCGCAGGCACCAGCGAGTCGAGCGCTTCTCGTGTTGTTTTCTCGTTTGCTCGACCGTCACGATCATCAGTCGCTGATCCCTTCGTACGCGGTCCAGAGGCCACGAGTTCTAATCGCGAATCGCGATTGGATTTCAGTCGTTCGGAGCATTCTGTTAGGTCATTCAGCAGGTATTTATCAGAGTCCAACTTTGGACAGTTCGGTCTTTCAAAGTAAAACGAGCTTACTTGCCCAAAGTTTCACCCAACGATAAGCAAAGTATCTCATTTAGTGCACACCATTCAGTAAGCATAAAATTATTGGCATATTATTACAACGATATTCAATGTAATATTTTCAAATATGTCGTATCGGACATACGATTCTTGTAAAGTAAATAAAATTTGGAAATGTGTTAAAATATTAACACTTCAAATAAACTGTGTACATATGAAAGTTGTGTGAATAAGATTATGTTTTTATTTAATAACATTTTTATAGCTTATTTACTTTTTGTTATTAAAAATTAAATTTACTTTTTACAACATTAAAATCTTAATTTTTTGTATAAATAGTTTAAGTATTCAAAGTTTTTTTGTGATCGTCTAGTTATTTTGTAAATACATAAATTTTGTTTATTTTACAGAACTGATCGCATTGAAACTTTATATAAATCATTTTGAATATTTAAAGTACTTAGGTAAAAAAATTCAGGTTTTTTCATTATTTCATTATTAATTATATTTTTATTGGAGCACGTGTCTGCTTCTTATTGAAATAACTTTTTATCCAGATAGACAATCGCCGCCAAATTTGTTTACTACTTTCAAATACAAATCTGTAATTTTTTATAATTTTTATGTTTTGAGAAATGTCCTATATAACCTTAATGTTGCACACAACAATGTGAACAAACTTTGACTGTGACTTGGTGAAAACGTTTTTAAAACATTTTCAACAATGTTTCGAAAAAAATCATGTATCAAATAATCTTTTTAAAATGTTTATGTAGAGGGTATAGACCGAAGCGAATCGGATCATTTATAAGCTTCTAGGTAGTTACCATTAATTTTTTCATTCATATTGTCTATTTCATTATGCTAGTTATAACTAGATCGTTCTACTAGATTGTATGAAATGAAAAACTAATGATAACTGTTTCAAAACTCATAATGATTCGATCTATTCTAATATTATCTTAAAACATTTAAAAGTATACTGAAAAATGTTTTTACTTTGAAATAAATATATTTATTTTAACATCATTTCCTTGATTAAAAAAATATTTCCTAAGAAGAAACTTTTTCAGTGTACGCAGTGAAATTAACATCTCTAAATGTTACTTTAATGTTTCTTGCTTCTTTGGCATTTAACGATCAAGTCGACACAAGGTCTATTTTTGTTACTCACTGGATATCAAAAAAAGACAGAACGATGTGTCACTAAATGGGAAACTTGCGTCACTAAATGGAAAACACTCAATATCTGTAAATATCTCTAAACACTCTAAGTGTACACTAAACGCTTTTCTAATCATCTATTTCCACGTCCAACTTGTCCTTCGACGTTCCAAACTTTTCGCAATTACTAACTCTGTAAATATTAAAACGTCATTGCTTCAGATATCATAATTATTCATTATTTTTAGAAGTGCGTGGGCTAAACGTCGATTGACATTCCACGATTGCTTGACGCAATGCAAATATAATGTAAATCGCGGTTCCGCCTTTGTCGCTGACTTTGCTCGGCATTCGAAATCGCGCACAAATCGTCGTGTACAGCGAAATTCGCGTGGCTCGCGCTCGCGGTAAAACGCGCGACGCGCTTAAGTAATACACGTTTCGAAAAGTGGGACGAGCGCGACGGCGATAATTGTCGAGAACCGGGCAGGAGTCCAGTTTCCTTTTTTCGGCAGATTGATCGATTTACTGCTTAGCGCGCGGCGAGCGCACACCGCGTCTCCCGTCGACTTCGCGAGCGAAAGATCTGGCACATCCAGATAACCCGCGGAGTAAGAGGAACACGCGCGGCGGCCGTGGATCTACCGGTTTTAATCTCGAAAACAAAAGCTGAGCGAGGAGAGAGTCGAAATCTGATTTCTTGGGATCTGCAAAATTTCTTGCCTTTCAAGAAAATTAAATCATTTGATAATTTATCAGTGTTTAGCTAATTGAGGAGAAAGTTGAGCGTCCAACTTTATTCCACGCGCAGTTATTGTGTCTAAAAGTTTCGTTAGGTCAGCCATTTGATTGTCCAAGCTACTTAATATCTTCGGTGACGCCGAGAGAGTTATTAAATGATAAATAATTGCCGGAAGCATTAGAACGTATCTTTCGAAATCACTACTTTTCGCATTATCGATATTAATCTGGAACTATCGGGCTTGCTCGAGTCTCCTTGTGTATATTCAGTAATTACATGATATTAGAAATTTCGCGCAACAACGAAAACGGTTCGATTTACGTTTCACGTGATTACGCCGCCGCGATTAGGAAACTGCGTCACGCTTGATGAAATCTAACTGTGGCGAGATCATTAGGCAACGCGCTAGAAGGCGTACTGATAATAATCCCGCGCGCGAAACACCGCGTCCATACAACGCGGATGCATATACACGGTAGCTGGTAGCCGATAATAGAATCGCCATATGAAACTTGTTGGGTTCCGCATATATCCGTGTGAGTAACACATATGTATACACATATTCCGCATTTACATATTGTACATATGCGCTGACCGTGATTCGAAAATAGCAATTCTAAAAAAAAAATTGATTTTAATACAGTTAAAATATATAGATCCTTTGAGAGTTAGAATTTTTTAACTCTATTTCTCTTACTCTCTCCACACTCGGAGAAAAGTTATGCTTAAATTGATGAAATTGTTTTTTAACTCGGTCTTTTTAAATTGAAGTGAAAATACCTTTGAGGAAAATAAAAATTTATTTGATTTGAAAAAATAACGTTAGTAGCCTTTTCATAAAGTAAATAAATTATTTGTCCAAATTATTATTTAAGCAAATAATTCTTTAATTTAAAGAAAATACTGACAGCAATGTAAGAAATAATTTAGTTCTGGTTTTAAAAATACATTTCTTTCATTTAAAAAGAGATTTGCGTTGTACAACCAAACTATTTCTTTAATTCTAATAAAAGGAACAACTAAAAGATTTCTTCAAATCAAAGGAACTTTTCTCTAGGTGTATATGCGAAATTGCACTGTTAAGTTTATAATGTCGTATCGTACCTAATTTGAATTATTTTTGATTATTATTATTCCTATATCGCCAATGCTCTTATTTAATATATTCATAATTTAAAACCAAAGAATTAAACAATTTAGTTTAAGAAATATAATTTTTATTAAAAAATAAATTTATTTTAAGAAATATATCAAATTTGAATGAAATTTTTATTATTTACTAGATACACATACATTGTTGGTATGGACATAGCAGCTTACCTTGAAAGTAATTTAACTATAGAGATGAATTAATTATATGTAATTGTTTATTTAATCAAATATTTTGTGTTAAAATAATAAATTTCGAAGTTGAAATGACGAAATGTTATTTGTCTCACAGAATTGGTTTAAATTTGATCTTTTAATATTTAACAATATGCAATTCCTGAACACAAATTTATTTGTCAATTATTTAAACAAATAGTTTGAAATTCGGTCCGATGAAAATGTTAAACATAAATATGAGACGGTTTATATCGGTCAAAGCGGATCTTAGTGCTGAATAATAATTTTTAAAATCTCCGGCCTATGCAAACTCAATTATTTAAATTCTAATCTTTTATATATCAAAATTAAATTATAATAACCTTATTATTCATAGTAAATAATATAAGAATAAATATCGAAATACGATGTATGTGTCTATTTGAACAGTATTCGCCAGGGGTTTATTCGATCCATTCTTGCTTTCTTCGCGGAATCACAACGGTGTTTTTCTCACCCGCTCTCGGTTCATTCCCGATCCGACCGGGCGTAAACAAGATCGTAAAATCCCAGTAGATCGCGTTATTCTCCTTACTTTAAGGCTCGCGTGCGCCTTTTCGATCCCCGTAGACACTCGAGACATCGTAAAATTTTTGATTTCGGATATCTATATGCCGTTATTTGTTTTCCAAGAATCACGATAGATTGACACGGATTTCCGGGAAAGATTGTCAATGAAAATAGAAGAAAATATGTCTCCCTATCGCATCTTTCATTTCCTCTCTCCCTGATAGAATTTTATCAGTTAGCTTCTGTTATCATTTCGCCAATAGCATCTCCCTCAAGTCTAACGTAAACGTCGGAAAGTATGGATTTCAGATATCTCACTGGGTTATCCTACATCTTAAAACGTAGAAATAGTAAAAAAGTATATCCTCTTAGGATTTACAAATGTCAAACTGCATTCGAAAATTCGCAAGCGATAGAATACCTTTAAATCTTAAAATCCATAAATAGTGACACGGATTTACGGGAAAAATTGTCAATGAAAATAGAAGAAAATATATCTCCCTATTGTATCTTTTATTTCTTTGTTCACTGATAGAATTTTATCAGTTATCATTTCACCTCAACAGAATCTCTTTCAAATTTAACGTAAACCGAAAGTATGGATTCTGGATATTTTACTGATAATCCTCTACCTCTTAAAATGTATGAATAGCGAGAAGGTACATCCTTTTAGGATTTACAAATGTCAAGTTTTATTTTAAAATCCACAAACGGTAGAATACCTTCAAATCTTAAAATTCATAGACCATGCAACGGATTTTAAAGGGAAAGATTGCCAATAAGGAAAATGTGCATGTACATCGTATCTCTCACATCTTTTTTTCCTGATAAAATTTTATCAGTTATCTTCAGATGGACTTTTATCAGTTATACAATAATAAGTTAAATTATCAGTTCTACAATAATAAGTTAAATTATCAGTTCTACAATAATAAGTTAAATATTAGACTGATATGTGAATAACGGAAGCGTGATAAGAAATGCCATTTTTCGGAAATGTATTTAATGGATACACGGAAATATTATTAAGCACCAAGATCCGCTTCGACCGAGATATGACGCACTTCTTCTCATGCTTGTGTTTATCAATTATGCTGTAAGAACTTAACATTCATGAATTCCACTCGCAAACTTTCCACTTTGAAATCTTCAATCCACACAGATTCCAGAACTTTGCGTCCATCGACTTCAAAAGCTTTAGCTCCTTTTCTTTTATTTTTACCTCTGCTTTATTTTAATAAATTTAGGCCTCCGCTTATTCAGAATTCACTGACGATGCTGATCATCGCTATGAATGCACGCCACGGCTTTCCTTTGAGAAAGAGGAACTACCCTATTCTTCCTCGCTTTTTTTCCAGTTCAACTGTAGGAAACTCGGGCTCTCTCTCTTCTAATCGGTTTTAAAGCGCGTGACATTAAATGCTGCTAGTTTCATAAATCTGTCACCGCTTTCTTCCCAGAAAGAATGATGGTGTCCTCTTTTCAATTCTTCAGCTCAATTACAACAAACTCGTACTCTCTCGTTTAATCGTACTCTCGCGTCTAACGGACGCGCTAATCAGTACAAATGCGTTACCGCTTTCTTTAAAGTCCGAGAAAAGAACCACGATCTCAAAATCCATTTCTAGAATTCATAAAGTTACCATTTTTACAATCTGCAATAAAGATCCTACACAGAGAATTTTTTCTTAAAATCGTGGAGAATTTTATAATTTTGATAAAATTTAACCATTTTATAGTTATAATAATTTAATGATTTTATTTTATTACAATAGTTTAATGATTTTATGATTTTAATTTAATAATTTAATAATTATTATAATAGTTTAATTGACTAATTAACTGCTTTATATTTTATTGCAGTAGATAAATAAATCAGAAAATTATAAAATTTTTCGCAATATATTGTCTCACAGCTACTTTGATTTTGAGAAGGTAGCTGTGAGACAATTCTAAAAGAAAATTCTTTCCGTAGAATATCAGAAATCAGAAAACGATTTAAAAGCTTTTTCTTTTTGAATAGAACATAAGCATTGAAAACAGAATTCTTTTCGAATTCTATAAATGACTAAAAAATCGAAAATTGCAAGTGTAATAAAAATCGGTGATGACATATATCAAAATATAGAGTCTAAGATGCTGATACAGCTCTCTGATTGGTTGATGACATCTTAAGACATTACTTAAGACGATCTTAAATATAAGAACGGACTATAAATACCGGCCTAAAATCCTGATTAAAGTGATACTTTATGCATTAAAAAATATTATTCCGAGATATTCGAGTTATTATATATAGTACATTGAAAAAAGTTTGATAATAGCTATTAAATGTTGAATGAAATAATGTCAATTAAATATTTGGTTAATATAACCAAAAATAATTTTACTTTTCTGAATATTTAGCAAGTATTATCAAATTTAGTAATATTTACAAAATATTTAGAAAAACAAAATTATTTTTTATTATATTAATCAAATATTTAATTGGCATTATTTCACTCAACACATTTGGTAGCTATTACCAAACTCGTTTTTCAGTGCACGTTGATCCGGTTAAAGAGTTAAATTCAACATTTCTTGAGCCACATCGTTGAACCACAAAACTCCATTATTTCAGTTAAATTGACGACATAATTGAGCAATGGCGACTTAGGAACGATTGAAAATAATTAAACTGAGTATTATTTGTTCCTTGCCTCGACGTCCTCCTTTCGACTCTAACTAGTCCTAAAAGTTCACAGGCTCCAATCGCTAACTCTCGCTAACTGCCGCTATAAACGCGCCGTCATTGCTTTCTTTCCCAGAGAAGGAACGAGTAAAGCCATGGAGTCGTGGCTGAGCGACGTTCAGCGCGTGCGGATTCCGCGGCCCAAGTTCGGCAGCGGCAATTCCGTGCGGCGGTCGAACTCGTCGGTGCAGCATTCGGCGCGCTCGGAGATGCACGCCCATCGGCAGGGTCAGGATGTGGCCAAGGCCACCGAGGAGCTACGCCAGGCGCTCCAGGACAAGCTCTGACCGAACACGCGGCCGCTGTAGGGTTCCGGCGAGGGCGCGGGAACTTACTTACACCGTACCTCCCTCGTGCCTGTCTGCCACGAAGAGAAAAAAACCGCTCGACGATGAGAGATCACGAATCGAGAACGTTTCTTAAAGTGAAATTTCAAGAGAATCTTCCGTCATAGATTTCTGGAACATTTATTCATCCAAGAAATGTTTCAGTGCAAAAATACTTGAAACCCGTACGGCACAGAATAGCAGAAACATTGCAAAACATTGCTACAATGTTACAGCAATATTGCAGCAACGATAAAATGTCAGCTTCAGAAATATTGATACGTAATGCTGCAGCAACGTTAATACAATATTACATATGTTGCTGCAATGTTGCTGAAACATTGCAGCAATATTTTGCAATACTGTGCTGTATGGGAGGCAATCTTTAAAAAACGTAACTTGCGAATTTAGATTTTAGATTCCTTCAAGAATAAATTCTTCCAGCTAAATTTGAGAATTAAATCAATTAAAATAAAACAGCGCGCTAAATTAGTGTCTTCACTCACTTTTTATCCTTTAATTCTTTAATAATTAATTACCACCTTGACCGCGTTTGATAACTTTGCAATCGAAGTTTTCACAAAGAAAAGAGAACGTACAAAATGTATGTGAAGTTAAGGAAACGTTCGTTGAGCGCAACGGAAATCGATTTCACGATTTGATCGTTGTTCCATCGTCGAGCGAGGATGTACAAAAGGATCATCCGCCGTACGGAGAGGTACTATCATTTCGCATATCTCTGGCGAGTCGGTCGGTCGGTCATGCGGAAGAGTGAACTCGGGCGGCAGTCGTCGACTGCGAAGATCGGGACGAGGAAGATCGGCAACGCGCACGCGGCTCGAAGAAGCAGAACCGTTCTCCCTCGTATTCCTCCCCGCGCCCTCCGATCGATCGCAATCGAGTCGAAGTGCGCAATTAGCCGAGGGGCGATTTGGTGGCGCGCGGCGTCCTCGCCGGGTGTGACCTACGACGAGGATCTGTGTAATCGAAGGTGTGTGTTTCGGATTCGCGAGGCCCTCATCAAGCGAGGAGCCCGCGTGGCGTTAAAGGACGAAGCAATTATCGCACGCGGCTCTCGTCGACTCTGCCCTCGCGACGATCTTGATCCCGAGATCGCGTAATCCGCGAATCGCGGCGGCACGCGCCGCTGAGGAGCCGAGGCCGTTGCTTTCGGCCCGGCACTTTCAATTAGCTTGTGATTAAGGATGTATCGGACATGCAGTCCCTAGCAAAGTAAATAAGATTTAATATTAATACTTCGAATAAACTGTAGGCATATGGAAGTTGTGTTAATAAGATTATATTTTTATTTAATAACATATTTTTATAGTTTATTTACTCTATTTGTTATTAAAAATTTAATTATTTTTTACAACATTAAGTAAAATCTCAATTTTATTGTGTAAGTACTTTAAATATTCAAGATAATTTATACAAAATTTTACTGTGAATGTCTGTTTTGTAAATAAATAAGTAAATAAATTTTGCTTATTTTACAGAACTGATCTCTGCATTGCAATGAAACTTTATATGAATCATCTTGAATATTTAAAGTACTTAAATAAAAAAAATTATTTATATTAATAATATTTCATTACATTCACATTATTAATTATATTTTCATTAGAGCACATGTCTACTTTTTATTGAAATAATTTTTTATCGATAGAAAATCGCCGCAAATTTTTTCTACTACTTTCAAATGCAATATAAAACAATCTGTAATTTTATCATAATTTTTTTTATGTTTTGAGAAATGTCCTATATATCCTTAACTTGGGCAACGCTGTACGCAGCGACGCAAAGCATTCCTATTAAGAAGGCGTAATCTTAAGTGTATTCTGTCATTAGATGTGAGTATCATTATAAGATGAGATTCTTGCTTACTCATTTTTATGTGGTTTAACCGACCAGCGCGTCGTTTTATTTATAATAAATTATTGTATTCATTATTATTAATTCGTATTATATCATCTGTTACTGGTTACATGTAACGTCTGTAAGAAGGTATCTAACTTTTCATCAGGTGAATAAAATAAAAACGAGTCTTGAAAGACAGCGAGAGTTCTTGTGAATTAATGATCCTCATTAATTAATTAAATAAAGTAACTATAGTATATATATGCCTTATTGCCTTACCTATCGAAAACTTAATTTATCATGCATTATTTACTATGTTTAAAAGATAAATCAACTAGACCAATAAAAACTTCATATTCTAATATTTAAAAAAATTAGAAATACGAAATATTTATTTCGTTATATTTGTGAAAATAAATGTTGAAAAATTTTCTCAGAACTTTTCATATAATTTTTCAGAATTTTTCGGAATTTTTGTAGAATTTTATAACTTTCTTAGATTTTTATATGAATTGTGGAACACTTTTTAAAGATTCAGAAAGTTTACATCTTTTTTCAGAACTTTTTATAAACATATGTTAATTATGAAATATCCTAAGATTTTTAAGATTTTTTGTTCTATATGTAATTTCTGACGAAATGTTATAAAATCTAAAAAAAGTTAAAAGTATTTTTTAGAAATTATAAGAAATTCTAAGAGAAGATGTAGAAATTCTGAGTATTTTTGAGTACTTCTGAGTACTTCTGAAAAATGTCCCAATTCGTATAAAAATTATGAGAAAAATTTTCATTAGGGAATCTTTTAAAAACCCATTTGCATTTTTGTTTACAAAAGAGATATACGGTTTATGAATAGAACAAACAAAGAATACAAGAGCTAAGCACTTATATTTTGTATACTCCATTCCTTATTATCCCTCTACACTTATGTATCATTACTAAGCGTTTTACATTTCCTACAGAGAGAGTTATTTACGTAGGTTGTAACAGAGTAACTCTGATATTTACGTCGCAGAAGTCAGAAAAAATAGTGAAGTGAAAGTAATTTATACGCAATCACTCTGTTATGTGCCTTTATGTCATATTAATATTGTGTTGCAATTTCAGTCTTTTTAATATTAATATTAATGAAACCATAATAAGCGAATCGATTTGCCAATTTAATTTCTTTGTTCGAATCCGAATTGAACTATGAATTAATCGACAAAATTTTCGCCGAATTGAATCAAATCGAATTGAAACAAATTTTAATTAACAACATAAATATTTTTGCGTAGAATTTTAATATAGATAACAAAAAAGATTTTTATGTAAGAAAAATAAAAAATTGATTATACATATTGATAATAAAAAGTCATTTTAGTATTATTTTATAAAATTATTAATATGTACGATTCATAATCGAACTTTTTCTTAAATTCAAAATTTTTTAAATAATTGGGATCCGAATCATAAAGATTTACATAAGAATCGTATCAAATCTTATCTAATTTAATTCAATTCGAATAGCAGCACATCTTTACTATTAAGAGTAGTTCAGTGTACACATTTTGAGTATTACGCAAAATTATCAATTCAAATTGGCGGAAGCATTAACTCCAAAGTTTCCAAACAATTCTTACGCTTGTTTATTTGTTCGTGTATCTGTGTGTGTTTATTAAAATGTTTGTCTTTCGAATTTGCGACGATAGCACTTATCATTTTTCCTTGTTAACTGAGAGAAATGTATTTATCTTTCTTATACTGTAAATTACGTAGAAAATCTAAAATTCAAAGAGCCATAGCTTGATGAAAGTAAGTCGTACGATCGTGATCTGAAATTTAAAAGCCTTTTGAAAGCTCTTAAATTGTACTTTTAGATTTTATTAACTTTATTTAAGGATACGTTTCTTCTTTGCCAAACGACAAAAATCATTGAGAATCGTAAAAAACGCCATTTTTAGCTGATCTCACCCTAATTTATACAAAATTCTAATGTGCTACGCGAATTCTGATAACGTTGTCGCGTGTAACGCGAAAAATCTTCGGAATATGTGCAATGACACTTCGGAGAAAAAGTGACTTTTTCATTAAACAATATAATTATTATGAACTTCTCGCGTGGCGTGGAAAGAAATATATTCGCGTAATCGATATGTAAGTCACTTTTAAGCCACCTTAGGCGAGTGACTAATAGCGGAACCTCATTAATGGAAACGAGCGGCCTTAATTAGTCGATTCTAATGAGACGACTCCACCCCCTCTTCCGTTCCATCGCGCCACACTCGTCCCATTTCGAGAACGACTGCGATTCCTAGGTAAATCACGTAACGCGCAGTTGCATCAGATGACCGAGGAGAGCTTTCAGACGAAGTTTCGGCAATGAAAATTGCGGTGCGGTTGAGATATGCATTTGACAGCGCGACGAAAATTCCCTAACGCGAGATAAATTCATACGGAAGGCTTAAATAAAACCCATCGAATTCATCGTGTAAATTGCATTACGGATTAATTGCAGATTCAAAGTTAAACTTATTAATTTAACGTCACATTAATTCAGAAATAATTTAATGAAGGGATTTACTGCGGAGTAAAATTTAATACACAGTGAAAGCGGGACTGTTGTTTGTATATTCTAATCATATTTGAACTACTGCAGCATTTTATACCCTATATTCAGCGTCAAATGTGATTACTGTACCGTCCGCATATTGTTATGCGGAATATAATTTAATTGGAATATGACGTAATTAGAATTTAGAATTTTGAATCATCTAAGCGTGAAATACGGTGAAAAGTTCGTTTCTATCCTATGATCACAATAATAATATAACAGATATTTAGAATTTAATATCGTGTTATAGTCGGCGTAAGATATTATTTAAAAATGCATTTTTCTCACGATAAAAGTTTACGTCGCTCTTTCAGTTTTTAATATCTCTAGCTTAAAATCACAATAAAAAAATAATCTAATGGAAACATCGCGTAATTAGAATTTAGAATATCAGGCAGCCGGCGTAAAATACGATGAAAAACGTGTCTTTTTTGCGGCAAAAGGTCACGTCGCTTTAGTTTTGGATATCTCTATCACAATTTTTTTTTCTTTTTATTGACATGAAAGTTTCCGGAGCCTAGCCGCCATGCGAATAACAAAAATTGCGCTCGTGCGCACGCGAGCGGACGGATAGGCTCGTTTTAATCCGTCGTTATTATTGGGGGTACAATCTGCGAGGGATTTTCAAGTAGAACGACTATCGCGATATTGATCAACGAGGGAGATGAGCAGCGAGACCGTGAAACGCGGCTCCTACGTTCCTTTTACTGCTATTTGCTCCTCATCCGTCCGCTTATCGATAATCCTTCATTGAGTTCTTCTCTTTCTTCCCGCAATATAAGACGAGCATGGGGGCATTATGAGGGAAAAGAAAGACGGAAAGCGACAATCAGACTGCGTCGAGATCGGCTGCGGAATATACGGGGTGTCCAATCGAG
Source organism: Solenopsis fugax (assembly GCA_003595255.1). Taxonomy (NCBI): domain Eukaryota; kingdom Metazoa; phylum Arthropoda; class Insecta; order Hymenoptera; family Formicidae; genus Solenopsis; species Solenopsis fugax. Next base: position 24,128 of record QKQZ01036060.1, read on the forward strand.
TCGATCTCTATCTGCAGATTCTCGAATCGAAATTGATATTTTTTTCTAAACAACAGAATTTCTGATAAATTATGAGAATTATTAATTTAATACATAAATAAATTATTATATATAACATTATAATTAATTTTAGTATTATAAGAAAGGATTAACTTGTAGTCTATTTACTAATTTTTTTTTGTTTTATTTACTGTAATAAATTAAAACCTGAAGACTTTTTACTGAAAAACTGACGTTGGTAATTTAATTCTTCCGGGCTTGACTTCTTCTAGGAATAATTAGCATTTAATTTACGTCTACTAAAGATTTTTAGATAATTATGCATCTCTAATTAAAATTTCAAAGTTCAAAATGAGTTTCACTTAAATCCAACAAAATTTAGCATCTTGGTCCGCTCACACAAAATGACTGCTGAGTCTTTTATCCCTACAATAATCATTTTACGCAGGTTACGACACATGATTGCGTTATTTATCGATTCGATTGGTTTCGTTAATATTAACAGTGAAAAAACTCAAATTACAGCACTAATATGACATTAAGACACGTAACGGAGTGGCTACGTGTGAATTATATCCTCACTCCTTTTACTTTTTCTGACTTCTGCGGCAGTAATACCAGAGTTATCCCATACGTTCCATCTTAACAAAAAGTTTATTTTTTTACCGTTTGCGCAACGAATGATTTAATCTTCATTTTTGCGATCTGATAATTCGCGGAATTCCCTGAATTTTGTGGCTCGCTATTACGTTAGGCACACCCTGTATATTAAACTACACCGTAATTAACTCCGTGTGCGATTTTTCGACGGAGTACCCGATAACGATTTATAATTCCTCCTCCCCCTCCCCTCTCGGCATGTTGATTAACCCTTTGAGGCGGTTTTTGCTCAGTTACTCCTTCTATCTCGGGTCTTTAAGTTTCTCCTCGAAAGCCGCATTTCATCGAATGCCGTCCCGATATGACGGCTTCTTACGAACCTTCGCAGCCCAACGAAGCTATTTAAATACAAATTGTACATACGAGGGCTATTTGAAAAGTTTCCGGCCTTTTTAAGAAAAACACATATTTCGAAGCAAAACAAAATTTATTTCTCGACGTAGTCTCCCTGCAACTCGATACATTTGGTCCAACGTAAAAAAAAATTTAAAAAAAAATAAAAAAAAAATAAAAAAAATAAAAAAATAAAAAGGGGGAGGCTTCACCGTATACAGAGTCTAACTCATCTTTTATTTCCTGAGTCTTTTTCCCTTTCAAATGAAGGAATTTTATTACTGCGCGATACTCAATTTTCTCCATTGTTGACAGACAATGACAGCTGACAACTTTGGAAGAGTTGCCATAGACAAAGTAATGATCAGAATGACTTCAAATTTTTACGGTTTACATATGTCAAGGCCATCTATCGGACGGCGAAAGAAATTTTTTTCTACAGTTACTTTATGTCGATGAGGCCGGAAACTTTTCAAATGACCCACGTATATTAACAGATACATAACATGTAAACAGATTTTTATAAATTTGTCAGTCAGCGGATTCGCGATTAACCGCAAAAAGAGGGACCTTTCGAACGAGCCATTATATAATAGTCTTATTGGGGCCTTAATAAGACTATTATATAATTTACTAAAATTATATATTGTTCTCGCAGCAATTATTGGACCGGTAAATATAGATATCGTCGAATATGAATCCTCGCGGGGATCGCGTCTCCGCGTGCAATTGGAATAACGACCTCGTGTAAGGCATTACCGCTCGTCGCTATTATCTTAATTATATCGGGCCGACCTTGGCATTGGCTCCCGATTCTTTCCGGAACGCGGTCGCGATCCCATACTGCAACGTATTCTCTCGATTATCTCAATTGCACATCGCCTCTCCGCCGCTCTCGCGTGTGCGCCGCGGCGTTTGCACTTTTTCTCCCTTCCTGCACACGACGGCACAAAGCCGAGTATCGCGAAGGCTAATGAGGAGATAAATTTCCGACGGCATTTTTTTATCGTATTCTTGAAAGCGAAATAGATTGCGCGAGTCACAGGTCTAAAAAAAAGTTTAGCTATCATCCGATGGATTTAAAATGAGAAAAAAATTTGTTTATATTATTGATATAATAAAATAATTCGGTGGTTGCAAGGAAACGAAGATTTGGATGTATTAATAATATTTTTTGTTTTATTTATGTACTGAAAAGATGGTAGGGCGAAGTTGATCAAAATTATCTAAGATTAATATAATTAATTAAAGTCAATTAACGAGATCTAACTTTCCAATACATTGTTTAAAATTAATAATAATGTTAAGAATTATTAAATACAAATTATTCAAAATTATCAAGATAAGTAAATTATCAAAATTATCTAAAATTAATAAATTAAAATCAATTATTGAGATCGAAATTGTCAATATATTGTTTAAAATTAATAATATTAAGAATCATTGAATGATCTAAGATTATCTAAGATAAATTATCAATATTATCTAAAATAAAAATAAAAATAAATTAATGAGATCGAAATTAATATAATTTTAAAAATTAAAGTTGGTATTAAAGATTGTTACATAAATTATGTAAAATTATCTAAGATAAGTAAATTAAAATATGTAATTTCAAAATTATTTAAAACTAATGAATTAAAAGCAATTCATGATATCAAAATTACGAATACATTGTCTAAAATTGATGGCAATATTAAGGATTATTAAATTTAAATTATATAAAATTATCCAAGGTACACAAATAGATTATCCAAAACCAATAAATTAAAACAAATAATTAATGAAATCAAAATTACCACTATATTATTTGAAATTAAAGCTGATATCGAAGATCGTCAAATCTATGACAGTTGTTGGACGTCAGATCGTGAAGTTTCTCAAACTTCTCAAGAAGGGAATTCCAATAATTGGTATTTCCTTCCTATCGCGGTTCTCCGTTCGAGCGCCTCGGCGCAGAGCAAATGTATAGTTATGATGTCTCCCATAAAATCGCGGTTTCTTCATTATCCCGTTCTACGCACCTGCCTTCGAGAAGGCAATCCGGACGTCGTCCTTTTTTCATCCGTCGGACGTCGGCGTAATAGTCGGTAGGAGTCGTTATTCTCGGGGAGAGAACAAAACGATCGTAGGGCACTTTTCAGGTGAAACTATCTCACGTCAGTAACGTCGATAACACTGTGGCTGCCCGAGCTGCACCTTCATCGGCTCTTCCGTCCGTATACCAGCGAGCACACCTGCTCGCATACCCCGATCATCTCGCGTTCCTCTACCTGAGCGATCTCATTGAACCTTCTCGTACATACACCGCGAATTTGCTATAATTCTCTAGAGATCTGCACCTTTCCCCCCTCCCCCGGTTGCGTGTCTTCGTTGAGAACGCGGGAGAGATCTGGATGGATCTTTCCAGCCATCGCGAGCTTTTCGTGACATTCTTCGCGTTCCTTGAGAAACATTTAAGCAACGATCTTCTCAAGAGTTCAAAGAGACTTTACTCGAATTTTTTTTCATAGAATTTCCGTAGAGTAATTTACAAGGGGGGTTTTATATTTTCGTTTCTTTTTTCGACTGAATTTTTTATGAAAAATTTTCTAGAAAATATGATATCGCTGACGAATATCGAATATTTTACCTGACGCATCTATTTCGTATTAAAACTGCGTTCAACTATTTATTTCTTGAAATAGTTATCGTTGTAGAAGCGGATATAATTGAGATGCGAGGAAAGCAAGACGTTTCGCGCAACGAGCCTAAATTGTCGTGTATGGACTGCTACAATCATTTATAACGACCACTATACGCGATTAGATGGACTGGTAATCTACCACTTTGAGAACCTACGCCTCTATAATAACATTACGTCGATATCGGGGTGCGATCATGCGACTGTCTCTCAGGGGGTTCATCGCAGAAGGTTTGCATCGGCTGACGCAAAACAAGCGCGTGCGAACACGAATTATATTGACCTTTACACAATCACCACCTAAATAGATCGTTCGCATAAAAATAGAGCGCGAGAAGTGTAAACACGGAAAAAAGTCTCTATAAATAAAAATAAAAATTGAAGTGAAAAGGGAAGGGGAATAAATACGCGAGCATTTATTATCACAATCGATAGAATTGCTGAATGCGCACCGGTTACCTAAATCGTACTTCTTCGGTATTTCAGATTTTTATTTAATATAAGTATTTAGGTCGTATTCATAGGTGATTCTTATACACTGAGAAATTCAATTTGATTAAACTTTTTCAGTTCAACTATTTATACATAAATACGTAAAATACTTGAACTTCGGTTTAAGCATTTTTATATTTAACTTAACTACATATATATTTAATTTAAATACGTAAATGTTTGAACTGAAAAAATTCAATCAAGTTGAAAAATTTAGTCAAATTAACATTTTTTTCTCAGTTTATTTAAGACTTAAGTATCATCAAACATACACACCACACAGAGAAAGCCATATTAGCATCTTAAGACATCTTAAGACATTGTTTAAGATAGTCTTGAAATAAGAATCGAATACGAATACCGATCTTAATCACAAAGATATGAAATAAGAAATGAGTAATATACATAAAAATTTAATAGATATTGTTTTGTAACTGCTAACAACACTAAAAAGTTAGGCCCAATGGATGTTAAGTTTTGATCAATTTATGTAGCTGATAATAACGTAATCATGTAATTTTATACTGATTTTTACATTCTCATAAAAAAGTTTATTGTATTTAGAATATTTTACATTCATTACCTATGTACACACATTTGCAATTATTGTAAATTAAATTAATAATTTTATAAAACCTATCAAGTTTCATAAATCGTATCACAAATTTTATTACAATTATATTAATATAAAATTACATTAATATAAGATTGATAAGTGATGATATCAAAATTAATAATTGAGTAAAATATTTCAATTGCAAAAATAAATTCAGTTTATAATTGTTATTTATTGATTAAAAAGAACCAAATATTTCATAACCAATAAATAACAATAATAAGAATTTAAATTATTAATAAAATTGATATCAATTAATAATATTCCTTATATTTTTAATTATTTTAATTCATAAATTCGATACTTCCAAAGATGGTACGATTTAGGTGACCAGACTAAATTATTGTCTTTTTGTAGCACGTTAAATTTATAATAAATCAATTTACTATGGTGAAATATCAAACGTAACAGACATCTGAAATAATTTTCACCATTTATTTGCATACAAATAAATACAAAGTAAAAAATACAATAAAAAATAACTTAAGTGATATGCATTCACCAACTCTCTCCTATCGATACAGTATTTGTCATTATTTAATGTACTGTTCTCTTTCTCTACCGCGATTATAATGAACATTTATTTTTATAACTTTGTCTAGTAATATTTGCAAAGAGCTTCGCAGTAATTTCACGCGTTTTATACCTGTGATCGATGTGAATTACTGTGATAATCCGGCGCTCGCCGATCTCATAGCGTAAATTGCATTCGTGGCAATGACATACCATTATCCGGTTGGTATCGCGATTACGATTACGCGAGACATTACGGCGCGAGTCATGAAACGTGTTGGCATCAAGTGTAAAAACGATTTAGAAGATAGAACGGACAATGTTACGCTATGTTTGCGCTTCCTATCTTCCAACGATTGCACGTTGCAAGATAACGACGAAACGCGCAATTGCGCAAACATGAGTCTGACGTAAATACATATAGGCCGCGTCGTGCAAAGTCCTTTAGCAGCGAATTTTTACTTAACAATTATATAAAGTTGACTTTTGAATTTTTTTATTGGGAAAGATTTGATTACACGCGGTCCTCTTTTGCTTCGTTTCCTAAAATTCGCTCTAGAATAATGCGCCATTTACATGCGCGTAAATAACTGCACGCGAGTAACCGACGTGCACAAATTAAACGCTAAAATTAATGGCGTATCGCGTGAAGCTGCGCGAGCGCGAATTTAAATGAGACCGCTTGGCGAAAAATCCGATTTCGCACGTACCTCCGTTTAACTGCTCGTTTGCGAAGATTAGAGAAATTAAACAAGTCACACATTAAATTATTCTTATGTAAGGAGAATATAATAAAGTATAACCTGATATAAACACAAAGCAGCATGTGATTTATAATAATTAAAATTACATTATTTAATAATAAATTAGAATGTAAAGCGTAATAAATGAAGAAAGACAAATAACTAATAAATATCAACTTCTATATATGTTAAATAAACGTTCCTTTAAAAAATTAAATGTTCATAATTGATACAATTAAGATACTTTATGCCAAAAATTTTTCACTCAGATTCCTTTCAGTCGTTTGCACACCCCGCACGATTTCAGAGTGCAATTTGCATAAAGTAAGCGAGCGTTTAAGATTTACCTGTTGCCTGCAACACGCGATACTTGACTCCGTTTTGTAAACACCAATCTACGTTTGCGTAATTACTCCTGTAACGGTATCACAATTCGAAACGTGCCTTTAAATACGTCGGACGCAAACTACGGCGGGGCGAAAATTGAATTATTAAAACTTTTCTTGAGCACTTTGCCCTGAGAGACCGTCACACGTTCGCCTATCTAACTCTATAAAAGGATCACTTATAAAAGGATTCTAGAATGATATTATGCGTTTTACATGGTGTCTAATTCGTCACTCTTGTTATTCTATTTACGATAAAGCTATTACAGTAAATCTGTCTGGAAACGAAAATCCGTAGCCAATAAAGATCTGATCGCCTTGTGAAGCAACAGTAATCGAATATCCCCAACTAAATTCTCAATCAAAATAATAAATATAAGGTACTCATGCTGAATAAGCCTTATTTTCTTTTTATTGGCTTTTTTAAAAATTCTATTTTTTAAAATTCTTTTAAATAAAGCTTCTAGAAATAAGATAAATTATTTGGCCCTTACAAAAGTTTGAATTTGAAGAACATAAAACAATTTGATTATATTATTAAGAATGTAGAATCGTGAGAACTTAATTTTGTATTTTCAAAAACTTTTACGTTTTGATGTATACTCTAACATAAATCTAATAAACAATCTTAATACATAAATACAATATGAATATACTTAGAGATTTGTGTATTTAATTTAAATTTATCTCTAAAATTTGAATTAACATCTTCATCGAATTTGCGTATCAAGTTTCGCTTTGTACTAAAAATAAATTTACTTAAATTGTAAGTACATCAAAGGAATTGAACTGCAGCGAAGTCTCTCATTTTCGAACGCGATCAGAACCTTTCAATGGCATTGGAGAGAATGTACATAGAGGGTGTCTCAAAGTGCCGTGTCCGATGATCAAATTTGTGCTGGCCGACTCACCAAATTGTCCGGGTGCAGGTGATGGCCGTAATCCCTGGGGTTACCTCGCGAGCTGCCCGGGGAGCTGTGTCTGCGACCCCGTCCGTTCTCGATCTCGTCATCGTAATCCTGGAAAAAAGGACACGACCGTGTTTCATCCTGATTGATCGTGAGAGAAAGTTTTCAGTATCTTTTTCTCTTTTTATGTTTTTCTTTTTTACGACGATACAACAATATCGTGATACAAATTTTCATCGGGGATAAAAAATCGCGATGTCCGGCTTTAGCGGCTTTCTAGGTGTATCCCTTCGAATCCTTTCATCCATACGCGGTGCTCCTGCCGTAATAACATTTATTATTTTGCGTACGTAAAATCAAAATTAAGATTAAGCGACATCAATGTTTAGAAATTAAAATTCAAGTTAAATAAAGTTGCGTAGAGATTTTAGATATAAGTGTAACGCTAATTTCTAAAAAATCCACGTGACATCACTTCAATTATCGTAATTAAAAAAAAGAAGTGCCTAATTTTAATATTAAAATGTGCTTCTGTCTCCGATTTTCAAGTATTTAAAAGTGCTTTAATTTTAAATGACGATGTTTAGATTTAAAACATTGAAACGTTTAACACTGAAATTCTTAACAGCTTTGACGTCTTATATCCATTTCCACCAATGTAGATTAACTTTGATCTCAGTTTAAATTATTTTTTACCCTTTTGCAGTTTTAAGAATCAAAAAAAGGTAAAGAATGAGTTAAGGATGTATAGGACATTTTTCAAAACATTAAGAAAATTATGAAAAAATTATAGATTGTTTTATATTATATTAGAAAGTAGTAGAAAAAAATTTGGCGGCTATTTTCTGGATAAGAAGTTATTTCAATAAGAAGTAGACTGTACTCTAAAGAAAATATAACTAATAATGAAATGAAAAAATTTGAATTTTTTTATTTAAGTATTCAAGATGATTTGTGTAAAGTTTCATTGCGATGCAGAGATCAATTCCGTAAAATAAACAAAATTTATTTATTTATTTATTTACAAAATAACTAAACAATCACAATAAAATTTTGTTTAAATCATCTTGAATATTTAAAGTACTTATACAAAACAATTGAGACTTTTTTAATGTCGGAAAAAGTAATTTAATTTGCAATAACAAATAGAGTAAATAAACTATAAAAATACGTTATTAAATAAAAATATAATCTTATTCACACAACTTTCATATGTACACATAGTTTATTTAACACATTACTAAATTAAAATTTTATTTACTTTGTATATTCGATGCATCCTTAAATCGAGATCAAAGTTAATGTACATTGATGGAATTCGACATTAGTGTTTTAAATCTAACACTGTTTAAAACTAAAACATTTTTAAGTATTTAAAAAACAGGGACAGAAAGAAAAGTTTTAATGTCCCAAAATTAAACATTTCTTTTCGAGCGTAATTATTCCCATCTTTAAACGTTTCGCTTGAAATTGCGTCGCTCTCTATCTGATTTCGATTTCGGGCTAATCGATCGCAGGGCTCGCCGTCCTTTATTAGCCGCTCGCGAAGGATCACCGCGGCGCGACACGGTTCGAAAGGGATACGCCCGCAGTACCTGATTGTCGCACTCGTCATCATTGGAGAGGGCGAGGTCGGAGGTCGTCACTTGGTGCTGCTGCGCCCTCCTGCAGCCCACTCTGCAATTGGCAAAATTTCCATTTCAGAACCACCCACCCCGCACCGCGACCGCTCTTATCAAATCGCGCGCGCGCCTCGTCTCATTAGCCCTATCCTGTCGGTGTCATCGGGACGATCCGTCGTGTCGGACAGTGATTAATCGTCCCGATCGGAAACAAAGGGGAGGTGATCGAGCGGAAGTGAACGACGTTCGCGGAGAACGTTGCGAATTTTGCGAATGACCGAATTCGACAAATGCCGAGCGTCGATGGCCGACAGACTAATTTCGAAAGGAGCCTCGTCTCTTCGACTCGACGTCCTTGACTCGAGAAGATGTCACACGGTAAATCCGAAGTGGTTCCATCACACACCCAACCTACCCTTCGTCTCTAATATATTCTTTAGCGTATTCTAATGAAAGCACATACTATGGCAGACGATACCGCTATGTAAAATTCAGGAAGCGTAGCTTCGGGGATCGCGCAGTTCTATTTCCGGAATGCTGGCTATAATTCGCACCGATTGGTTATCCAAAGACTTCACCGTGTTCCGCATGCTCGGAACACTGAGCACAATTACGATCTAAGTGATCAATCTCAACAAGATCAAAATATGATACGTTTTTTTATATGTTTAATATTTTAGCAATTAATATTTTAGAGGGTTCATTTTCCGAAGGAAGTTTATTATGAATAAACATATGGTATTAAAAGCCTGTGGTTGCAGAGATATGGAATGTTAACAATTCTATAAAACTATCATTTTCTTTTTTTTTAATATCTCAAGCGAAAAGACTTCAAATTTTTAATGAATCTTAAGAAAACCTTTAACAAGAGTATACTGTAATGAATTAATAAAAATCTACAAAAAATTTAATTCTGTTTACTGGCGTTTTTACAAAACGATGTTTAAGATAAATGTTACAGCAAGGTCTATATAAACAATATAGGAACAAAGTTGTTTAGTTTTTGTAAGGATTTATTGATTTAATTATATAATTAACTATTATTATGAAATATAAAACATATGTTTAAATTATTCCGAAAATAATAAAAACTTGTTTGAAGCATTTGAATGAACCAACATTCGGACAATCTAAAATGCTCGTGTTTTAATGTCCTAAATGCTTGTACTGTAAAATAAATAAAAAAAAACATCTCAATAAATACTATATATTTCTTGAACAAGTTTTAAGAACATAATATAAAATATAAATATCAAAATATAAATATCAAAATATAAATATCAGTTTTGTAACAAATTTATATAATTTTTATAAAATAACCAATCTTATAAATATCTTTAATTATTTAAAGATTACAATTAAAATTTATAATATTATGAAAAATATTTAAGATTAATAATATTAAGTTTTTGAGTAAGTGTTCGAATATAGGGACATGTTGGATCACTGGGATATTTACCATTTACCTTATAGATAAAAAATGAAGGTAATATCCCTTGACTATTTAATGCCAGAATTTGAAAAAGAAACGTTCAGGAACCATTAAGAACAATAATTTTATAGAATGTTTAAATATTTAAATATCTCTGTAATGAGGCTTTTGAGAACATACAATATCATGTGAAAATTCCTTCATGAAATCAATTCCTAAAATATTGGACAATACTTGATAAACACCCTATATGTATCTAAATACGTTAATTTATATTTAAATAGACGTCCGGATTTTCGGGCGAACGTATCCGGGAATAGAACTGATTGGCCGGTTTGAGAAGCGAGAGAGCATCCGACAGATGATCAAAATCACACGATGACTCGCTGATGACGAGCGTTTATTCGCTTTCGAGATGGCTCAAGCGCCGCAAAAAAAACTACAAATAGATTCTCACCCAGAAAAGTTGGAAAGCAGCATAGAGCACATGAAGGTTACAAGGCACCGGTCACACGTGGACGGTTTCTACAGCCGCGATTAACATAATTTGCTTCTGGATCGCGCCATCATCGGTATATAGACGTCATCATTGCGGACGTTCGAGACGAACAATTTCGAAGATCGCAGGTGGCATCGATAGAAAGAATTTCTCTCTGTGCGCAATCAATTTTTCCTTAATCACCATCATTACGTCCGCAGACGGCCAATTTTTATTGTCACGCCGTTTGAGTTTCCTGCTTTACGACGCGCAATTTTTCTCGACAAAAAAAAAGAAAAGGGAATGACGCGCGTTTTCATACATTGCAAATAAATACGTATTTTTAACCTAATTATCTTTTGCGTCAATCGTTCTGCGGCAAGAGGCGATTTGTCGAATTACGCGTTAACTAAATTTCGCCGGGACGAGCACGTTTAATCGGGTGATCAATCTGATTCTCTAATTCCCGCGACGTGAGAAGCATGAAATCATGAAATAGGTCACTTATTTTTAGAGTCGGGATTAAGCGAAATACGCTCGCGGATTTTTATTTATTTAGTTTCGCGGGTGAAACCGCGAAATCACATTGGCGACGGACTCGCGAGAGAGCTAGGAATATGCACGATACATCGTTAGCACCGCGGTCTTTTTTTCCTTGAATTGCAATGCGATATGCGGATGGATTTTTAATCGCGAAATCGCATGCGATTAAAATCGCGAATACAGCTCGCAACTTGCAATTTCATTAAATACTTGAAAAAAGAATAAGAGATAAGAGAGTTTAACGAGAAATTTTTGTACGGCTGCGCAGTATGTGCTGGAGAAAACATCAGTTAACTGAAATAGAAAATAGTAATAGAAATATTTATTTAAAAGATATATCTATAAGAAGATATTATTTGAAATAAGTAATTGATGTAGTAAATAAATAATATTTAACTTATTTATATGTACATTTATTGGAAATACTTTACACTTATATGTCACGGATAAATGTAAGTTTTCTCTATTTTCTATTGCTTACACTATTTTTTATTTCTTAAGAGTACACAATAGGAAACAGTATAAAAAGTGAAACAAACAACAGCGCATGTTTCACGATACTAATAAAACTCTCTAATAAATATTCACGCAAAAATTCATTTAGATCCACGTACTCGTTTAAAAGTTTATTATTTAAAACTGCAGCAAAATATAATAATTTTCGCTACAAAAATCATTATAAATCAAATTTTTCATTGTTTTCTTCTTTGTAGTTAGTTTCAGGGCATTGCGACCAAATTTTTTGTTGATGATTAGAAAAAAAAGAATAAACCTAGAGAAGTTTTCAGTTTTTAAATTTCAATAACTTTTAGCTGGTATTGTAGTAAAAACATCCTTAAGAAGTAGAACACAGTAAATGAACAATAGAAAATAAAGAAAACTCATTTATCCAAAGTACATATCAAAATTTAAAATAAATATCTTATTTCAAGTAAATGAAGGATTATAAATGTATTGTATAAATATAGTGTTACATGTTTTTTTTTTATTTGCTACACAAAATATTTTTTCCAAGTAGGATTTCTTATAGATCCTTCAACATTTCCTTTAAATATTTTCTATTAAATCTATTTTAATGTTTTTTCAGCGCTGCGGCTGCGTACACGCCGTTCGCTTTTTTTTAAAGTAATTCTTGAAAATTTCACTATACATTTCGATTGTTTTAAATTGCATAAAATTTAAAATTACATGTAATTCAAAATCGCATTTACGATGAAAAGTCACGGGCAATTCAAAATTATATTCGCGATAAAAATTGCGATGTGTTATATCACTACAATTGTTAAGAAAAATCCCAATTGCGATACACAATTTTACAAATCGCACGTCTTCGAGCGAGAACTGGCGACGAACATTTCGTTACCGAGACGTTTACGATACTGGTGACTGCCGAAGCTCATTTGTTTCATTCTGTTACCCGGGATACGACCTAGTGTGTAAGAAAGCCAACACCGGTGTGAAAATTTCAAGGGCTCTCTCGTCGCGTTGCCCTCCGCTCGTTTAAAACTGCGCCGTGGAGATCGTTTCTATAGAAACAAGACGGAGTCGGTTACTATAAGAACTCGTCGCTCGATAGAATTGAAAATAATATATGATACGTCGGCACAATAAAATGGCACGACTTAACAAATGCTTTAATTTATAATTTTCAAAATACACCTTTGCTGTATATTTAAAAAATCGGACAAAATTATTTTATTTTTGTTCTAAACTTTTATGTGGAATAAAATCGTGCGAGAGGAGTGAAATTTTGCATGATTTGAAAACTCGAAGAAAAAGTGAATTTATCGTATATTTTCTACGGTAATTTAATTTAATTTTTTTTATTTATTAAAGTCACATCAGTTTTTTCTCACAGAACGCAAAAATCAAACAACATTATTGTTAAAAAAATATAATAATAGTTTGATTTATACACCACAGTATATTATATGTTAATTAATTTTGCAAGCGTATGTGTATTTATAAAATTATATGGAAGACGTTTCCAATGTTAAAATTAAAATTATTTGAAGTATCAATATAAGAATTTTAATTAGTTCTATAATTTAAGCGAAGAAACTTTTAAAAGTGAGATAACTATTTTAACGGACATATTAATTAATTAATTAATTTTGCAAGCGTGCCCATATTTATACTGAAAAGACATTTCCAACGTTAAGATTAAAATCATTTGAAGTATCGATATAAGAATGAGACTTTTATTGTTGAAACTTTAAAGAAATTTTATAATTGGAGTAAAAAGGCTTTTAAAAATGAGAATTATTTTAACAAATGGTTATTTTAGAAAAACGGATAAGTCACGGATTCATGAAAATTATGAATATATTTGATATGAGAATGTACATAGAGAGATACATGTAGATATTAAGTTAATAGTTTAAAAATAATATAGATAAGTGTTGGACTCACAAAGGAACCTTGCAAAGTGTTAAATTTTGATTTTAATGAAACTTGTATACATATAGATGAATTTAGAAAATATCAATTGTTGCCTAAAAACGATTATAAGAGGTGTAATCACCCTTCACATGTAAAGCTGTTTTCAGATTCTCTTTGTTACATATTATAGACTATTCGAGATATAAACTGTTTATACAAAAGTTTTACAATAAAATTACCTTTATTCATCTACACCATTTAAAAAAAATTTCATTAAAAAAATTTTTTTAAAGTAATTGATTTTAAAAAATATTATTGACGTGGATGATTAGAAGTAATTTTATTTTACTATTTTTGTATAAAACATTTCTTGATATCTTGAATAATTTTTGATATAATATATAACGAAAAAACTTGAAAACCGCTTTACACACAAGGGGTAACTTCAATCCTTAAAACCGTTTTCAGGCAGGAACTGATATTTTCTAAATTTATTTATTTAGTAAACTATATACATATATATATACAATTTTATTAAAATCAGAATTTAGCGAGGTTTCTTTGTCAGTAATAAAACTTTTAGTATTATTTTGAAAAATTTCAATGTCAAACTTGTCTACAATTTTCCAACATGCTTGTTTTAATAACGTGGAATTTTGGCTTTCATATAACACGTGTAAGGGAGAACGTAGAAGTCTCTTTTGATGTAACATGGCGAAATGCAACGTCCTTTCTCTGTGTCAGGGGACAGTTTTTGTCTCGGAAAGAAAGTTCGCGGTGTGTCGGTGCGGTCCCGCGCGCGACAAAAGATAGAATTCGATGTGGAGATTAGATCGGCGGACAAAGGCGCAGAGCAGAGGTATATATTGAAATCACGAGCACTCGGGGGAGGATCAAAAGCAGAACGTTTTCGCTCGGCCATTCGTCCATCCGCCTGTTCCCGCTAGGGCGACGTGAAAGCTATCAAAGCAGAGCGCGTTGAATTCCTCTCCGTATCTCGCCAACCGACCGCCACATCGGCGCTCGCTATCGATCTCGCAAAATTTACTTTCATATTTCGCGACTCGACGCGAATTGCGTGCAAGTCGTTTCGCGGAGAAAGTCGTCATGGATTCAGCAATGTAACAGAAAATAGCAATGGAAACGTTTGTTTTTTTAAAGCAGTTTTTCTTTCATTGTTACGATAACATTCGAGGAAACGTACGGCACCCAGTGTTTATAAACCCGTGATTTTAGACTGAATAATAGTTTGTGATTACACATTAATTTTTTTTTTCAAGAGGAAGAGATAGTTTTTCTAGTCAAGTAGACGTAAACATTGATGTTTCCTGAAAATCCGAGATATTCTCTTAGGCACTTTTTATTGGATTTATTTTTTAAACAGAACGATAGTTTTCTCGTGTTAGTTGTATAAATAATCACTTTAAAATCGCGTAATAGCTTCGCGTATTAATATTATTTTTGAAGCGAAATGGCTACTATAAACATTTTTAAAAATCCTTTGTGTTGATAATAATTATATCAATGAATATTCTATACGTCAGTTCATAATATCAATTAATGGTCGAAGAGATTTTATTAAAATTTTTTTAAGCGTTTTAATGAGGTTTGATTTCACGTTAATTTGCTCGTTGACGGACAGATGGATGGATGGGGACGGACGGATGAGCAACGTTCCACTGAATTCCAATTCAGCTTGTATTTATTAATCATGATTGCACTAATAAATATTCAGCCTTCTATAAAAATAATGTGAATAAAAAATCACAGAGTTTCATTATTATCAGTATAGAAGTTTCAATATTTTATTAGCGTGATTAAGATTTTTTTCGCCCTCGCGAATTATTTTAATTCCACTTGCATTTTATTAATAATGTTAATAAAATTAATTAATTATTTTCGAATAGTAATTATTTAATGCAAAAGATTCATGTTAAGATTTGTTAAATAATTTTTCATAGAACTGCATTAATAAAAATTTCAATTCTATAATGATAACCGGTCGAATAAGAAAATAGAGTTTTATTATTCTCTAATATGGAAGTTTCAATATTTTATTAGCACGATTAAGATTTTTTTCATTTTCGTGAATCATTTTAATCCCGCTTACATTTTGTCAAAAATGTTGATAATATTGGATAATAACGATTTAACGCAAAAAATGTCATTTAGATTTTTTAAATATTTCATAGAGCTGCGTTAATAAATATTTGATCTTCTATAATAATAATGCATTCAAATACTAGAGTTTTATTATTATCAATGCAAGCTAGAATATTATTATTACAATTAAGACCCGCACAAATTATTTTAATTCCAATTTACATAAAACTTCATTTTTCAATAAAATTAACAATATAGACGTTTTGGTCTTATCTTCAAGTACAAGTTATAATGATAATTACAATTAAGACAGGCGCATGGTCAATTAACAATATATCATACGAACAACCCGTGTCGACTTTATATTGACATTATCTTTATATATTTATTTTGATTCCGTTCTTTGATAATAGTGACGATAATAAATAATAACTTTCTTCTGATAATTGTTGAAAGCAAGTGGCTAAATATTAATTAAGATTTCTTAATTAATATTTTACAATGATTTATTCGTACTAAAAATAGGCGAATTAATAAAAATTAAGAGAACAACTTTTAGGTTCACTAAATTGAAAGTTAAAGATAATAAAGAAGGATTCATGAGCCGAACTGATTCGTTATGCTAGTATAAATTAAAAATTAGAAAATATAAATTAATAATAATGTTATTGAGTCAAATGTTTCAACCTGAAATGCGATTATTCTCAGTGTGCGTGGATAGAATTAAGTCATAATAATAACAAAAACAAGTTATTAATTAAAAAATAATAATAACAAAAACAAGTAAAGACATTATACAAAAGACTCAAACGCGCAATTTAAGGATGTATAGGACATCCTGCAATGTAAATAAAATTTGGAACATAAACTATAAAAATGTTTCTATGTAAAAATATAATCTTATATATTCATACAACTTCCATAGTTTATTTGAAGTGTTAATATTAACACTTTAAATAAACTATGAAAATTGTATGAATATATAAGATTATATTTTTACATAGAAACATATTTTTATAGTTTATGTACTCTATTTGTTATTATAAATTATATTATTTTTTACAATATTAAAAATCTTAATTTTTTTTGTGTATCTTAAGTATTCAAGATAATTATACAAAATTTTATTATGATCGTCTGTGTAGTTATTTTGTAAATAAATAAATTTTGTTTATTTTACAGAATTGATCTTTGCATCGCAATGAAACTTTACATAAATCATCTTGACTATTTAAAATACTTAAGTGAAAAAATTCAGATTTTTTAATTACTTCTTATTTCATATTATTAATTATATTTTCATTAGAGCACATGGTTACTTCTTATTGAAATAATGTTTTATCCAAATAGAATGTCGTCGCCAAATTTTTTTCTACTACTTTCAAATGCAATAAAAAACAATCTGTAATTTTTTCATAACTTTCTTAATATTTTGAGAAATGTTTTGTGCATCCTTAAAGTTATCGCATACACGGTAATGATGACTGCGTCCGGATATGAAAGGACGGTATTTACATATATTAAAATAACATGGGTCGAATTAATAAAGTCGTCTAACGAATAATCGTGAAACAAAACATTCCCACGCGCAACAGTCATTTCCTACCGTGAAATCGAAAGCGCTTGTCGCACGGCGTGTGTCGTGTACGTCGCGAATGGAAATGTAGAATAGTGAAAACTGTCGTGCACCCGCTCCGCCGACTAAATCCACCTCGATTATCGATTTTCCTCCCACGCGCCGCCACGTGGAAAACATCACCTTTGCGGCGATTCGCCCTTCGCGCGCTCGTCCCACAGATTTCAGCAAAGAGAGCTCGGCAAAGCAAATTTCACTCCATCGGCACAAGCCGAACGCCTTCGAAATGCTAGCTATAGAATTTCCCCCAAGCGCATAGAATATTTGTTACCTCGATAAATGTCACACGGTCAATTAAAGGTCTAAAACTGAACCGTGTGTGCACTTTATAAATTTAATCTCGATAATTATGAGTGAATTCGGAGAACACACATAAAAAAAGACAAATCGGTCTCTCGAGACGCCAAACTTATTAACAGATTAAAGGGCCCTAATGAATCGAAAAATAGGATATTCTTCAACTTTGTTTGAAAAAATAGTTGTATTGTGTTTCTGTTTGATGAACTATGTATAATTAGTTAAAAAGAAATAAGATGAAAAATTACATTGAAAAAGTTTTGTTAAAACGAACACAATTTTCTCAGAGTATCATTTTTCAAAGCTGTAGCTATGATAACTCAAGAATGGTTTTTTCGCTCAGTTAAAAATTTTAAAACAATGTTTTCAATAACATTCGACATGGGTCCGAAGGCTTTTTCCGATTTTTAAGTTATAACAAAAAAAAAGAAATTTTTGGAAAAATACAATTTTTTAAATAATTTATCGAGACCGAATCGTAGCTACTATATGCATATATTTAGAAAACTATTATTATTTATATATTTTCAAACTTATTCTAATGTTGCTGATAAAAATACTGATATTTTCAAAACAGAAACAAATCACCTGTCTCTTTAAATAAAAGTTTTACAAGGTGTTGAAAAATACTCTATTTCTTTTTCGATTTGCTAGAGTTCTATAAACCCTTAAATTTTTTTTAGCCTAGCGAGATAAAAGCGGCATGTAAATTATCGATTGAAGTTTTAAAATATATACCGTGACAAAATCACTGACTTATGAAACGTTAACGTGATTATTAATGCTTAATGGCGATGAGCGAGAATTCAATGATTTTTGCGGCACAACTGTGGTAGGGGTGGACAGATCGAAACGGATTAAACACGGTTTGGTGAAAAAACCGATCTACTTTGGCATTTACTAGCGAAATTGAAGTTCACAGCTGCGCGATTTCTCGACTCCGACGATTAAAAATCAATCGATGGCTGCAACGATGAGCAGCAACGTGCCGTCGCTTCTGACTTCATTAGAACGGCGTAGGTAAGAGCCATTAACATCTCGCGAGCCAGGTTGCAGCCTGGGTGAAGGTAAGTGCATTGAACTGTTGTCGAAGCGCCCTGTACGCACGCATCTACTAGCTCCCGTCTGTTTACATACCTGGGTACTCGGCTACTAGTATGAGGTGATGCTGAAGAGAGGGGTCTGGATACCGTGGGAGTCTTAGGAGGAATGAGAGAAAGGGACGGAGAGGAGAGTAACCGTGGCGGCAAATGAAATATCGATGTGCCGTGTGTACCCTACAGAGAAACGCCATTACGTTAATCCCGCTTTGAGAGGAGCCGGGGATTTTTTCGTGCCCACCTGCGATCTTCGCGCGAATCTCTCGCGGGTCCCNGCGACTCTTCGTCGTCCGTTCGCGAAGCGAAAACACGTAATTAGCTGTTTGTCAATCGTTCGGTTGCCATGCAGAAATGCCGCGTGACCTTCTCGCGCCTCGAAAGTAAATTGTCGCTCGCTATACAGCGCGTGTCGGTACACAAGCGGTAATTACAAGTTTCCGTTGATTACGAAGTTAACGATGAATTAATTGACGATAAATTTAGAGTCAATTTCTCATTAGCGAACATTTTAATGTGTTACTTTCTATTTATCCCATACAGCACGGAAAGATTGCAGCAATGCTGCAGAAATATTTCATCGCAAGGTTGCAACATTGCGAAAAACGTTGCGAAATGATGCTGCAACGTTGCTGCAACTTTGCAGCAATGATAAAACGTCCACCTTTAAAAAAATTCCAATGCAATGTTGCAACAATGTAATGCGTTTTGGTTTTTGATAACCCCGATAGATACATCGTGGAAATAATGGCATCAATAAATTGATGAAAATTTCGTAATAATTGCACTAAGATGATACGCCATATATAACGCAGCAGTTTTGTTGAAATAAAATTTCTGAATATTTGTGAAAAATTACACAAATTTAAATTTAAAGTATAAATACTTTATAATTATTAAAAGAAATTGTTTGATTTTTTATTTAAAATTTTGCCATGCTGAATATTTTATATTGTAATATTTCTACATTATATTTAGAAATAATTGTGCATTTTTGTAAACATGTATATGGATTAATTATGTTTCTAAATGTTTTACACGTAAATCAACTAAAATATTTTTCTTAATTATTGAATAATTTCTTTCCATATTTAATATTACAAATGTATCATTAAGATTATTCACCATATATGTATCGTTATAGTTTTGCCGAAATTAATTTCGCAAACAGTTATCAATATTTTATAAAAGATCAATATTTCTACATCTATTTTTGTAAATAAACCTACGTAATTGCAGATTATAATTTTTATGCAATATTGTCATATAATTTAATAAATATTGTCCTGTCGGGGAATATTCCAGGTTTCATTTTATTAACACATTTCGATACATATAACTTCTTATTATATCATATATTCCTGAATTAATTATTACACAGAAAAATAAAAAAATTTACTACCAAAATACATCTCATTTACTTTTCTCTTTGAACTCAATTTTAGGCACTCGCCTCTTCAAGGAATTATTTTATTAAAAAACGTAGGTGAAAAATCTTATAGTGTTGTCACTTTCATTATGTTTTTATCTTGCGCGATTTTTTAAATTACGTATAAAACTGCCTGGTCCATCAGGTGGCGATGGCGCACACTGTTAGGTGAAGCATAGATCATTACTTTTTACTGTATTTTTGAAACATTGCTGCAACATTGCTGAGATAATATTGTGAGAAAATCTTTGCAATGTCTTTGCAACATTACATTGCAATATGCAATGTTCTTGTAAGCTTCTGCGCTGTGTGGGGTAATAATTCTTTTTTAATCTCAGAGATTTTAAAGATTAAAAAAAATTTCTTTTTTTATGTTGAATTTGTGTAAAAAGATAAGATAATTTCACTTGTTGCATATCGAAGTTTCTCAACTTTCGTTCCTTGTACTTTAATTAATATCTGGCTTGAAAGGCAACGAGAGACTGACAGACATCCTATACATGTAAGCAGCTTTGTGTAAACTTGTTAAGTATTTAGATGAAAATGATCGCCATCAGTACGTCCCTCGCTAATTAACTCATCGTGTATCTACACAACAAACTCAAGCGACTACGGCAAAAGGGAAGGTGATCTTAACGCAATAATAGCTGTATCGAAAGTGGTAAAAGTCAATGTCGAAAGGGTCGCTGTCACCATTTTGAACCAGCACTTCTTGCCATTTCGCCCGCAATAAATTTCTTCAGTCTCAGACCGAAGTCTCGAGGCCGTAACTTCAACGGTTTCCCTTACTCCAGCATCGATTCTTAATGACCTGGGATTACGCGATTTTCCCTGACTCGTGAAAATTACGCCGTTCAAAATGGCGGCTCGCGACGCCATCCGGCGTCGAAAAGAGAGAGAGAGAGAAAGAGAGAGAGAGATCATGCGGTCGACCTGGTCCTGGGCATGTCGGCCCCGAGACCGCTGTCCTCGCTCGGCGACCTATACTCCTGGCTATCCCGCGGTAGAAGAGGGCCCGTCACTCCTAGGGGATCTCCCTCGACGTCCACCAGTCGTCCCGGACGGCAACAACCACCGGGCACACCCCTCTGCGGGAAATCAGATGTCCTGTCATGCCGTACGCCCTTTCCGTTCATCGCGTAAAAAGAGAGGGTGCTTTCTTAGTTTTTCTTTCCTCGAACGAGGGGCGATCGGCCGATCGATGATTTCGTCGGCGCATCAGCGAGATGATATACGAAATATTCCTCCCTTCCCTCCTCCCGGACCGGTCTTTGTCTCACATAAATCCGCAAATATTTATTGTTACGATATCGTCGTAATTTTTGTTTTCGCGTACATACAGCTTCACCCAGAGAAAAATTATGTTTAAATTAATAAAAACGTTTCTTTAACGTTTGGGACTCAACTTTTTTTCTTTTTCTTTTTGATAATTATTTTGCACATTTTCTGCTTATTG
Organism: Solenopsis fugax; assembly: GCA_003595255.1. Classification (NCBI taxonomy): domain Eukaryota; kingdom Metazoa; phylum Arthropoda; class Insecta; order Hymenoptera; family Formicidae; genus Solenopsis; species Solenopsis fugax. The sequence goes on from QKQZ01036060.1 coordinate 45,937, forward strand.
ATATAAAACGGGAATTTTATGGCATATGCGGTATCCTGAAATACTTGATGGGATGTATGTATTCCGTTGGGGTCCAAAGGGTTAACTTAGTTTTTTAAGAAGTGAAAATATCTGCAGAAAATAAGAATTTATTTGATTTTAAGAAATAACGTAATTAGTCTTTTTAAAAATAAATAATTTGTTTAATTTAAACATATAATTTTTTAATCCAAAAAAAAATACTGATAGACATGTAAGAAATAATTTAGTTATTCTGGTTTTCGTAAAAACGTATCTTTTTCATTTAAAGAAAGATTTGCGTTGCACAATCAAACTATTTTTTTAATTCTACTAAAAGGAACAACTAAAAAATTTTTTCACTCAAAGAAACATTTTTTTAACTGTATAGCAATGCACAACTTTTTTTTAATCAAATAAATATTTTTTGACACAAAGAAACTTTTCTCTAGGTGTATTAATTTTGTCAACGATAAAGTAGCGATTGCAAATAAGAAAAAGATAGAGAAAAATTGACTAAACTTAATTAAAATTTAAGAGATAAGTTAAGAGATTATCTTCATTCAATTAAATTAAATAAGTGTGTGTGCGTCATATGTGTAATTAAAATAAAATTGAAAAAAATAAGTGACATATTTATTAGTATTATGTATATTAAAATAATAATTAAAATTCTAGTTAATTGCACGTGATGAAAATTAACAATTACGATAATGACAAGGGAAAAACAAAATAATTTCAGTTTTTAATTATAAATAAAATGATTATGAAATGAATTAGTATATTTACTATTTAATAATAACATATTTTCAAATAAAATAATTATAAATTAATTGCAATATATTGATGATTATTGAAATAATAATTACATGAAATTCCAATAAAAATAGATTAATAATAATACGTAACACAAATCTCTTAATGTTTTGATACCTTGAAAAGGTAAAATAAAGATACATTAAATGACGCGTACTTAATGCATTTAGGCTTCACGCGGCTCATTAACCCCGGTTAGCATCGATCAGCTCGGACCCATCTGATTTAGTAGCAATTGCAGTTCAAGCACCAGCGAAATTAGCAATTGCGCGACAATTCATCATCGATCGACGTGTCGCGCGTCGTTCCGCCGGCAACATTTGTCTCCGCGTGCAGCTGACACTTGATTTACGACGCTGCACCGAGGCTTCCGGACGCGCGTCGTCTCTTGGGCGAGGGACCGGAATGATCCACAGCCGATCCACACGCGTCTCCGCCAATCATGATGCAGCGTCGTGAATCGAGCGTCGATTCGTCGTCGTCGGTCTGATTTTTCCAGTCGAACAAAAATTCGCGCGCGAAAAATTTGCTTCGACTTCGTACTACTTGCGCGAGATGGTCGCGTTTTTTTTTTTCTTTTTGCGATTCTCCCGCAAAACGCTACGCAGTCTCGATCTTCGCGATCGCTCAGCTCGCGCAGAAACCGCGAAACGGAACGTGCTTCTCGGGTCTCTGAATGTTGTTTCTAGTGAGAGAGAAGGTGGGAAGATGTGATGTCTGGCGAGCACAGCAGCTTTCTACTTGTCTGTTAGTAGCAGGCATCTAACAGATTGTATCCAACTAACGATAAGAAGGGAGAGAATGTATGTGCAAGAGCGCAACATTTTCTCACAATGAGAAATCTTAATTATATACCTCTGTTTTAATTGCGGTAAAGACAGCGGCGTTCATATAAATGTAGTAAAATTATTTGGAGCATAATTATAATTACTTTAAAAATTGCACTAGAAGACTGTGTCATAAATACATAACCTCATTATATGTAGAGCATTATTTATATTCTGCACACATTCTGTATTTACATAATTTATATTATAATTTACTTGTTATAATATAAATTACATTTCTATCTAATTATAATTATGCATCATAATCGTAAACACCCGATGCTTTGCCCTCAATTACTCACTGTCGATTCCTCCGACTTTAATAAAATATGCAGATTAATTAAACGTTCTTCTCTCCTTCTATAATTATCCCAGATAAACTAGAATGTTCATCTCAATATACAGTAACTAATTGTTCAAAAAAACTTTTTAGAGTTATTATTTTATTTATTATATTTATATAAAAGCAAATATTTTTACATTAAACCAATTATAAAATGTAGGTATATCATGCAATGATTAAATTTTTTATCGTGCAGCTATAACAACATATGATATAAAAAATTATTATCGAAATTATTATTTTTATGATATCGTTATGTGAAACATTTATATTATATTAAATGCAATATATTATATATAATGATGCAATTATACGGTGTCATAGAACATAGAAAATATGAATGAATTTAAATTGTCTCTTTATTGCTACATAAATTTAAATAAACAGAAGTCAATTTTGAATCTTTATTCTTCACTCAATGAAAAATAATTGTTGTAAATATGCGATTATTTTTTAACAAATAAATTAATACAATTTAAAAATAAATTCTGCTAATCTTATTCATATGTCTATTTTATTTTATTTTATAACTATGACTGTGCTACTTGAGCACTTACATAAGAAACGCAATCTTTTTGAATTATATGATTTAATATAAGGAAAAGTTTTATTCAAATTTGTATATTAGTCTATCTGGGTATGATACTGTAATAAAAAAAAATAATGAATGATGAATGGGAAAATAAGCACGTCCCGACAGAATTCAATACGAAGGAATCGATTCTCGAATTGCCGGCAAACACGGACTGATCGCAGGGAGCAAAGTAGCGCAGCATATAAGCAAAATTATATAAATAATAATAAGAGCAGTAGCGGTGAAGTATAAGAGTCAATATAAGAAGATGAAGTGTAAAAAGTAGAAGAAGAGAATGCCCATAGCATAATTCCAGAGAAAGTAAAAGGAAGAGAAGGACACGCCGAGGGAAAAGCTGCTGCTTGGACGAACAAAATTCGTTCGAATAAATCTCTTGTCTATTAAACAAACAGCGTAATTAATAATAATGAATTACTAATTAATTTACTACGACTAATCGTATACGCATATTAAAAACGTGGGAAACGCTGTGACGCTAAAAGCGCATGTAAATGGATACAAAGCGTTTGCTTCTAAAAAAAAAGGATCAAACGGAACGAAGAGTGGAACGAAAAGAGAGATGGATGTTTACTTAAAAGTCACACATGATTTATCTCACGACATTTTTTTTTCACGATGTTACGTAGAATTTGTTAGCATTACTCCTGAAACTGGCACACGTGCATTTTTCTCGTTTGTGATGGAAGAAATTCAAAAGCGTGGCTCTCAAACCGCCGCGCCAGTACAGGCGCGTATGTTTCGTATTCGCGAGGCGTGACGCGTCAGAAAGGGCCATTAAACGTTATCAGCGCGGCAGAAACATGGCAAAATTGTTCGCCGCGCTCGGGGCGCAACGTCATTTGCCCGACGACGGATCCGATATTTCCTTGTTGTACACGGAGCGAGTTTTGTTCATCATCAGGCAGCTGTTGTTCTCAGCGCGCGGAAGAAGAGAGAGAGAGATGTAGAGAGAAAGAGACGAGGGGGGCTGCAAGTCATTTTCCTAAAAGACGAGTGTCATGCTTTGTTCGGAGGAGAAGGTAACGACAGACCGGAACGATCAAACGGAACAGGATCGATCGTACAATGGTGATCGATATTGCGCGCTTCCCTTTCTCTCTCTCTCGATCGAGAGCGGCGCAAAG
>QKQZ01036070.1:0-10776 GCA_003595255.1 Solenopsis fugax
TTTGTATGTATGTGTGTGTGTGTGTGTATTATATATACACGAACACACACAAACGCACGCATGTACATAGTGTTTTGGAGAAGGTGCGTGCTAATGGCAATTTTTTCTATATTCTTCGAGAAAGTCAAGGCCAATTTTTTCTTTTTTCTAGAAAAAATATAACTTAAGTTAAAAATTCATATATTATCTTTCTGATTTAAATCTTTATAAATTTAAAGTAACTTTATAACATAAGAAATGAAGAGAGATTTCCTATGCAAATTGCATATGTATATATCTTTGGAAGTATAATCATGTTTGCAGAAATATTATATTTGAATATTCAAAAGAAAGACAGAAAGATTGCATAAATACTGACTTACGTATTAAAATATTAATTTGAAATTTTTATTTCTTATTTCCTTTTACCTTGTAAGATTCGATTAAAGTTAATATTCTAAGTTTCTTAGAGCTTGAAAAATTTATTATCCAACAACGAAACAATTATTATTGCGATACTAAGTTCTTATGTTTAAGTTCTAATTAATTTTTAATAATAAACATTATATTTTGGTTTTATTTATTTCATATTTCTCATATAAAGAATAGCTAACATTATCCTGTTAGAAATATATTGAAAGAAACCGCTGTATATACAAATCTGAAAAATTCATTCTTTCAATTTCAAATGTTGGAAATGTTCACAAATAGTACGGATTGTTCTCGTCCTACTCATGTAGAAGCAAAAAAAATCGACAGGAATTACTCGAAGGTAAAGCTCTCGCCACTTGCGCGCTTCTCTTTCTCCGAGCACCCTGTTTACACGTGCAAAATAATCGTCATAACTAACGGGGCGCGTACCCCTCGTCCTCAATATCGCACTGCAGCCCGATCCACATAATCCCGGCGTGGCCGACACCCCGCGGACCGAATTTCTTCGGATAGCAAGCTGTTAAGCAGACAAGCGCATCATATATAGTGAAAGTGTAGAAGCCGAGGCGGGATTTCTTTCTCTCGTGTGCTTCCCATCTCAGTCCCGACTCTGAAAACCCACCCATTGGCGTAGCAGTCACTCTGCAGGGCGCCGCCACCCTGGCCATAGCCATAACCCTTCGGTCCGAACCTCTTTCCGTAGCATACTGCAGACAATATCGATTAAAGGTTTCACGTCGCCTAACGATATTTCGTGATGATGATCAGCGATAAAGATGTAATCGTACAGATACTCCAATGCTTTTATTTTTCTCCATATTATTTTATGTCATCATGCCATTTTATTTCTTGTATTGGACACATAATCCAATGCAAAATATTGGAAAGAAAAGGTTTTACATATTTACTTAAAAGGGGCTCTTGAATTTCCAGACATTTTTTAGCGACTACAGATTTAATATAATTTTACATATTACAAATTTATAAATTAATATTTCAATATTAATATTATTTTAATATGACTTAAAAAATTGTATGTTTCTATTTAATTATATTTAGAGACTTAATTTTTTTTAATGTGAAGATCGTAAATAAAATTCTATTTTTCAACAGCTTTAAATGTTTCTCCAGTCTCAAAATGTTTAATGATCAATATTTCAGTTCAAATATTCATATGTTCAACTTATGCGCCGAAAATATCTGTATATGCATTAAATTATAAATTATATTAATTTTGTATTGCATTTCGCAGATCTTGTACATTACGTCTTCATGCGCGCGGTTGTACCGTGTCCTCACCTTTGCAATAAATGTCCTTATCAGGACCTTCGCAGCAGTTGACGGAGTCTAATCTTTTCGAACAGTTGGCACACTTAAAGCATTCTCTGTGCCATTGCTGCACGAAACACAAAGGATGGGTTAGTCACTGAAAATTTCAAGGAAGGGCAGAAGTACTATTGTACAATATTATTTTTTTGTACAATTGTTCAGGAGCGCAGACATTAAAAGCTCCTTATAGCCCGCCAAGATTCAAGGCAGTAACAAAATAATGTTACTGTAAATCTTTATTTTTATTTAAACTATTTTAATATATTTATATATTTATATATTATTTTAATTACTTTTGCAAAATTTTTACAGGTCAGTTATTGAAAATATATCGCTTTTTTTCTAAAAAGATATTGTCGTAGTAGTTTCAAATGAAAGTAAAAATAATGATTTTTTTCATAATACTTAACAGAAGAGACACATTAATATTGATGCAACCAAGTTTATGAAACGTTTCAAATTTACTACAAAATACTGCGAATTTTTTAAATAACTAAAAATTACGAAAAATAAAAATTTTTAATCCTATATATTTCTTTATATATTTTTTTATACTAAATCGTTTTTTAATATCTTTATAATAATTCTTAAAGTTTTTCATAGATAAACCTTATTTATTACATTTATTAAAAGTCTGTTTATTCGATTAATTTAAGATTAAAAATTTTTTATTTGAAAATTATTAAACAATACTTAATATTAAAAGCATGAAGTAAGATAAGGAGACCTTCATGCTCAGAGAGTAGCAAAAGTGGACCCGAATTCTGTCGTAAAAACAAGTTCGGTATTTGGCCACTCGCGTCGCATGAAACGTTAATTCTACCATTTCTATTAGTTCTGTATTTCTATTGGTTCTTTATGAACATAATTTATGTTATTTTATGAACTATGAACATAATTTATGTTCATAAAGAACCAATAGAAATACAGAACCAATAGAAATGGTAGAATTAACTTTTCATGCGACGCGAGTGACCAAATACCGAACTCATTTTTACGACGGAATTCGGATCCACTTTTTCACCCAAAGTTCCGTCTCCTTATCCTACTTCATGACTAAAACTCAATACTAAAACTAACAGCATTTTCGCTAATAATATTTTCCGTAATTTGATCTTTATTTATGGTTTCCTGTAGTAGAGCGGTAATTCTGGAACACGGCGGACTAGCAATCTAAATTCGCTTGGAATAAATAAACAGATATTCGTGCACCTAGATAACAAAGATGAGAAAAAAGGAATGATAAAATAATCGATAATCATCATTCTTCTTCTGATACTTTGCAGCCCTTGTACGTTCGGAGGCTGTTTCCTGGCGGCGCGGGAAGAGAGAGTTTATAAATTAATTTTAGTAGGTAACAACAATAAGAATGTACAAGTCAGAGCGGAAACAGACGGAAAAATGTAGACAGAGAGATAAATACTTTCAGGAGATAATAATCGTTCAACATTTCAGAACAGGACTGTCAGTACGGATATCTGTACAACAATTCGAGAAAGAATTAAGGACTGGCGGAGGCCATAAAGGGAATTGCAGATTCTTTAGACGGAAGATACCTCGACAATATATCTCGCGGTCAGGACCATCGCAATGAAGCGTCGAGTCCAGAGTGCGGCGACACATTTTGCATTTGAAGCACAGTTTATGGTAAGCCTAATCACAAGAATGAGGATTGACCAAAACGGCGATCTATTGGAATCCGACGAGACGCTTATCGGCGCTATTCTTGGTGCCGCGACGAATCGTCGAATATCCTATTTCAATTTCCAAATTTCGATCGTCAGATAAAGTGCCTTAAGGGAAGTTTAATAGATACTTTCCTTAATTCAATATATAACGGCGGTATATCGAAGATTTCGAACTAGAGAGTGCATCCGCGTTAATGTAATCCAAGTTTTCACGAAATAGCATTTTATCATAAATTTTTGCAAAAGAGATTGAAATGATACGATTCTTCATTCAAGGAGAAGCGAGAAGAAATGTATAATCGTCACGCGCAAAGGCGTGATCTCCACGATAAGCTGATGAGTCATAGATGACGAGAAAGATGGATTGCCATCGCCGTTTTCGCGCGCGGATTATCGCTGGACCAGATTGTCGGCCAGCAATTAGCCTCCATTTCTCTGGTTGCGAGCGGCGCTCCTTCTGGTAGCGAGCCATTTTATCGCCGGGTATCGGGCCGGCTAAGATTGGCCGGCCAGTTGGTGCGTCGCCAAAATCGTTTCTCTGACGAAACCACCGAGAAAGTTTCTGGGCTAGCACCCCCAGTGCTCTAAAGAGCGAGTCCTCCTCCTCTTCCTCCTCCTCCTCCCGTCACCCCCGTTCCTCTCTCGCCGCCGCTATTTTTTTCCTCACATTGTTATGAAATGGAGATTGGATAAGATTACGGGGACGCATGACGCGGCCCATTACCACGCGTCGCGTGCCGAATTTAGACGCGCGGTAGGAGCCATGGTACCCGCGCGGCGGTCGCGCCGCGTTACCGAAGCTGTTTTGTAACTCGCGTCGCATTTTTACCGCGGCGCGGTTCCGTCCAGATTTTCCGAAATACGCGTGAGTAAGCGACGAAGAGGACGCCGATTGCGTCAATCTGTCTGTCGCCGCGTCAGCGACCGATTTTATTGCTTCGCGTGCTAAATTGCGCTACAATCCCACGAACCGCCCTCACCCGTCGAAATCCGCGGTTTGGATTCGTGGCTGGTCCAGCCACAGGTATCGCAGCGCGCACTTAGAATAAGACCGCTTCGAGAAGTATATGAAAGACTATTTTCGACTGTCACCTGTCAATCTAAAAGTAGAGGCACGAGAACAGTCAAGGAATCAATTGATGAACGAGTGAAAGAAAACCATATTCTCTGCATACTTTAGTTTCTGGATTAAGAGCCAGTTTCACAACCTCCGGTTAACTTAACTGATCGGTTAAGTGTCAACCGTGATTAGTTATTTCTGGTCAATTTTACTTAACGACAAATGCGATTGGTCAATTCCGATAGAAAAATTAGCCGATTAAGTTAACCGAAGATTGTGAAACTCGCCTTAAGGGCTAGTTTCATAACTTCCAATTAACTTAACCGACCGGTTAAGTGTCAACCGTGATTGGTTATTTCTGGTCAATTCTACTTAACGACAAATGCGATTGATCAATTCCGATAGAAAAATCAGCCGATTAAGTTAATCGAAGATTGTGAAACTGGCCCTAAAAGTTGCTGTTGCGTGCCTAATTATCTGGAATATTTAGGTAATCCTTTTCTATCGAGCTAATCCATACAGTACAGTCTCGGAACTTGCACGCTTTTTATTATCTATCTTCAGGAAGATAGAAAGATTGATAGATTAATAGTTTACTCAACATATCCGGAAGATTAATGGAAGAACTGTGTATCCACTTGATGATTAACTGGGATATGTCGACTCTTCTTTAATCTCTAAAATGCGCGAGCGAACGATCAGTCGAAGCACCAAGGAGACGCAAGACTTTTTATCGTTGTGCATTTAACGCTAAATACAGCCATGTAATTACCGTCACTAGTATTCAAATAATTAAATTTTGATGCTAATATGATTTCTTAATTGATTACTTGTTGGTATCTCTATTTGTGTCGCATTTAGTGTTAAATGCGCGTCGCGTACGCTTATCTTTTGAATGAACTTACCCTTCCTCGGGCCAACATCTGCTCGGCGGCATAAACGTACCCTCCGCAGCGAGGACATCCCTCTCCCTCGGGTGCCTTGGCTATAGCCCGCGGCTCGAGAATAGCATTCGAACCTCGCGAAAATTCACCCCTAAAAATTCAATTCATATTAAAATTCAACTATTAATAAAGTTTATGTATAAATATTATCGTAAGGTTCAAAAGTAAAACGAATTATCTCATTTGATATCACTCTTTTGATGTATATTTGCAATCATTTTTTCATAAAGTAGTATCTTACAGAACTAATATCATTAGGGATATCATCAAGATTAACCCGTTTTATCTGTGAACCTTATAATTCGATAATCGAATGTAAGCATCAAATGTAGAAGCCATTAAAAATAGAAACACATAAATAAAGAGAGGAATAATAAAATTCACACGTAAAATAATAAACAATTACAAAACAGAAGCATTATAGTAACTACAACAAGTAAGCTGCTTGAACAATTAATTAGAATCCGAGAATAAAACAATTCAGGTTTTTCAAATCAAAGTTGTTTACATCAAAATAACAGGAAACATTTTAAGGTATTGAAAGTCTGCAATCCAAAGTCATTTTTAACTGATTTAAATGCGTTATAGAGATATATATGAACAAATTAAGAAGTTAACATTAAAAGGAAACTAAAACTGTACACAAAAGAGATTTAAAGTATACACGAATGATAAAAGTATTTTTGCTACTAAAGGGAAAATATAAATATAAAACACTTTTATAATTATCATCATTCTATAATTTATAGAACATCAGAATTTACGTCTCGTTAAATATCTATGAAATCCTTTATAGGCAATTATAAAAACTTATGATGTATGTGCATAAGTATATAATTTAAGAAAATTATTGAAATGCATTTTGTAATTCGTCAATTCCATGTTTGAATACTCTAGTCTACAAAAACAAATAGCTCTGCTAAAACATCCCATTCCAAATATTAGAATTTTTCGAATAATTGGATGCACAAGAAGGAAACGGTGCTTTATTTTGAGATACTTGATATTAAGTCTTGATATGGTAATAACAAGATTAGTGTCATCATGTCAAATAATGAAAGAATTAAGTACATTTATGTGGATAAAATACTTATTTTCCATCACTGGATAATTAATTTTGGAGAATATAATTAATTCTTAGATATTACGAATAATTAGCAGCGTATATTTGTACAGTTAGCCTTTCGAAAAAAATCACATTTTTTATTAGTTCTATCTGATAAGTAAAATATATATAGTATATTGCGTGTACCAAATATAGGGATTTTAAAGTTATTTAAACTTTCTAAAATATACTGCAACAAAATCTTGTATGAAGTAACAACTTTTGTTCCAATTTTACTTATTAATAGTTAATATATTCTTGCATTATATCTGATTTTTGTTAAAGACATCGAAGAAACCTACGTCGGAATTGATAAGGCTGGGAGATAACATAAATGTAAATACATCAAATGGTATTACGGGTTAGCTTGTTAGGCAAGTGTTAGTCAACGTGTTAGTGTAATTTTTCCCCTTCGCAACCACGGTACGTGGCTTCCGCCGAGCCCCGAGAGAAGAGAGCCGAGAAGCAAACCGTACGTAATACGGTATAGTTGTACCAACGTTTCATACATGTCAAAAAAGAAAAGGAGAAATAGACAGTGGGAAAGAGAGCGAGGGGACAGGGAAGAGGGAAATATAGTGTGGAGAGCCTGTGCGTGCGAACGCACGCATCCGTACCGTGAAGTGGAATATCATCGATACAGTGAGGTGACACCGATCGTGTTATCTTCCTTGTAGTGCGACAATTGCGCCACTAGATAAATTCTATGTTACATTACAATGGCGTGTATACAGTAGAACACGTGAATGGTGCACATGCACTTATCACGATTGTTGGCTTCGTCCTGACGGTCCAGAACGATCCAAAAGCGAAGTGGACACAGTGTGCTGGATCACTATGTGCCGAATAAAGAAAAATATATATGTTAAGAAATCTCGAGTGTGCTCAAGTAAAGTGTTAAAACAGAATTGATTCTCAAGGTATGATGAGTAGTAATAGGATAGGTAGCCAATACTTTTTACGTATAAATTCTTCGATCAATTTGCACGTATCTGATCGAATATCTTTTCCCTGCTATCTTCAAATTTAAACGAAGCTTATTCAATTAAATTAAATTTTAATAAAACTTAATTCTTAAAATCATTTTTCTCGAAAATAAAATATTTTTTCAACAATTTATAATTGAACTTACGGTATATAGAATTATATCTTTAATATTTACTGAGGATTCTCTCCATATAAAGTTCAATGAGAAGGCAGGCTAGGAAGACATTCTGTTCAGATATAGAGCACGACAAATGTATTTGCAGATTGTAAATGTGCTATATCTTGCAAAACTATAAGAACATAGCTGAGAGAGGTATGAGGTTCATTTCAATAGCATTATTATTCTCTACTTCGCAACATTGTCGTTGTCGAGAACGGTGTCGATCGCCGTTACCTCATTATATCGACATAGTACGCGAATACACTAACACGCACGCGGGCACGCACGCACGTACACGCACGCACGCGCCAGCACCCACGCAAGTAGTTAAGGTGTTAGCGAGATTATAGGATTAGAAGTGGTGCGAGAGAGGCCATGCAGGAGAGCTACGTGTATATAAGCTACAAAAAAGAAAAAGAAGCTGCTGCGTCACGCGGCAAAAAAGAAAAAAAAGGAGAGATAGCGAGAGAGAGAAAGAGAAAAAGAAGAAGAGACAGCGAGATAAGAGAGAAAGAGAGAGAGAGAGATAGAGGCGCAATTTGACTCGATGCTCACCATTCTCGTACTCGGTATTTTCTCTTTATCACGCAGCTCGTACTATGTGATAAAGTGACAACGGTATATTGTTCAATGGTTGCCTCCGGTTGGCTCGTACTCGGCGGGGCTGGCGGGGGCGGGGTGTGTCGTGTGTTTCTTTTCTCTTATTTTTGTTTTCGTATACATATATATACATTTTTTTTCAGTTTTATAAACTTCGTCCCCTTTCTTGGCGAAATGGCCTAAAGAGAGGAAGACGAAGGGCCAAGGATGCGAGTTTCGTACGCAAAGGCTCGACATCATAGAAACATGGAACGTGCAACGGCGTACACGCTTCAACGGTCTATCTCCATGGATTCATAGAGTCGCGTGTCGTTCACTCCCGATCAAAATCGATATAATCTCAGCGTGTTCATATTTCAATGATACGAGTATATAAAAATGATATTTCTATATTTATTTGCAGTAATAAGACAACAATTTTCCATATTTATAACATTCAAATCTTAACAAAGTTATCGAATTTATATCCCCTAAGAGCACATGATATCGAACGAATGTTGTGATATTTTACAAACATACGCACGATATCATGATATTGTACGAATGTTCGTACGATATCTAGAATATTCTTGAATATTCATACGATATCTTGTGCTGTTAGGGTCACTTTTAACATCTGATTACAGAATTCATAGTATTCGCGCGGTAATTAATATGAAGATGACTTTGACCAGGTTCAACTGTATGACTCCATTCTGCGTCTTTGAAATATACGCTCATTCGTACATTGATCTGTCTACACACTGAAAGGTAATGGGGAAATGTGTGTTATATTCGTTAATGAAAGACACCACTTGGTTGTTTTGTTTTCAGTTTTATCTTTCCCTTTTTTGCACTTTTAATGGCACTTATTACAGATGGTACAAATGATCCTACAAACTAGTGTATGTATTCGCATAGAAGAAAAAGTAAACACAGAAGAAGAAGAAAGAAAAGAAAAAGAGAGAGAATAATTCAATCGATCGGACATGACGATGTTGGCCGGTCATACCAGGAAACGGTGAGGAACGGATTCGGGAAAAAGGTTGAACGTGGACTTGACTAAATTGAATGTCGTTCACGATGATGCGCGACGATAATGTGAGAGGTAAAATCAAATAAGGACGGATCTTTCGAAGAAGATAGAGAAATGACATGCGCGTGGTGACATGCTCGTCTACGGTGATGACAGACTCCAAAGGTGGGAATAGAACAGTCTAGTCCTAAGGGACCGTCTAGAATTAACTATTAGGACACAAAGGACCGTCTAGATCTAATTTTTATAAGGAAGAAAACCAAAGACCGAGACGGACGAGATTCTCTCTTCGTCATGCGTCGGGAATTTAAGAGAAAGGGGGAAAAGTAGAAAAACGCGGTTCACTCTGTCGGACACGCTGTACACGTATACATAGACGCGTGTTCTCCGGCATCCTGGAGTTTACGCAGGCAGCGGCTTCTTCCGAGTTGCAGGAGGCGCGATTGACCAAGAGAAGAATCATGCTGATTACGGGCGTTTAACGACGGTTGATCGGTCGATTTTCAATTTCGCGCACGTGGAGGATCGTCTTTACGTGGAGAGGGTAGAACAACAGAGATGCTCCCGACGTGGGACCACGTTGGTACTCAGGAATAAGGGAAGAAGAGGGTGTCAGGGTCGAGGTTGTGCGACGGCAGATGCACTCACTCGTCCTTCGCTTGAAAATGTTCGCCTTTGTCCATGGACAGGCAACCAGCTCCGCCACCGAAGCCGTAGCCTTTAGGGCCGAACTTGCGGCCATGGCAGACTTTGCAATACAGTTCGCCCTCGTGCTCGGAGCAGTTTGTCGAGTCGAGCGGTTTGCCGCAAAGACCTGCAACATACGGTCGTCGGCCGTCGTTGGAGATTACCGCGCTTCCTGTTGGATATACTCATGTGTCGAGGTATAAAGTACAAGTTACCGGTACTGTATCATGCTATTATTTCGGAATATACATATACTTGAATAATGTTTGACTTATTTTAATTCAGTGATTCTTTAAGTCTATTCAAGTACATTTTATCATATTCTCACTGTATTTCATTATCGAAGAATTGAATACAAAATATTGCTCTAAATAAAGTCTCGGAGTACTATTACTTTTCATAAACATAAAAAAATAGAGTCAGAAGTAGAATGTGGCAAACGAGGCACTTGCTTCATATAAAAAATTTAAAGAGGCGCAAAAATGGAAATATCTTTTATATTTTAATTTATCCGCTACTAACGGTTACTATACGTAATTATATATTTCTATTAAATTAGTACTAATATATTAAATGTCATTAATTAATATTGATTTTATTATATCTTTTACACATTGTAAAATTTTTATTTTTTACAAGACATCTTCATCTTTTGCCTCGTATGTCGTAATGTCTAGTATTTTGATAAAAAGAGATGTAATATGTTTTTTAAAATTTTATATACATATATATTCAAAACAAGAAAGAGATACGGCAAATGCGAGTCAAGCGCGGTTAACGGTGCGCAGTG
>QKQZ01036106.1:0-20135 GCA_003595255.1 Solenopsis fugax
TTATTTCTAATTTAATAAATGTGATATTACCTGTTCATGTCTAACTTATAGCTGCGTTATGACTGGAAAAGTAATTCGGCGCGCAGTCGGATGAATTTGAAAAAGGTATATAAAATCACACAAGTAAAAAAATAAAGCACTTAGATCTAGCTATGACCGTAGAAGGCTTTCTTGTTCAATTTGCAATTAATAATATTTTTAAAGCGATATTTTTTATTCTAGAACTATTTCTTTTTACAGGTAGAATTGATTTCTCTACAGATATTTCTTTATATGACACAGCTTCATAGCTTAATCATAAAATTTACAACAATATAATAAAATAAAAGAGTCGATTGGTAAACTTTAATAGGACAGAAGCGAGGCAGCCTGAGTAACTCAAGATGGAAATCCTAATGGTATAAATTACTGAAAGTAAATTAAAGCGGGGCAACCTGTCGGAATAGGATACGCGTTGGGGACAAATTTAGATATGTTGCAAATTTGTTACCATACGAAATGAAGGGTAAACTACGCATCGTCGACCATTCGCGATATAACACGATAATGATTGCCGGAACTTCCATCCTATCGCAAAATTAGATCGGGTCATATCAGATTCTAACTTTGTTGCCCGGCCGTAAGCTTTCCTCCCACCGTCCCGCCATCGCCACATACCCGACCATAGTTTACGCTCTGTGCCCGTGATATCTCCTTCTACCAACACCCGCAAAAGCCCGTCCTCGTAGTCCTCGTACTGCACGCAGCACCACGGCGCTATGCCGGCGCCGCGGAATTAGCTTAATAGTTTCTGGCCAGCACGCCATTACGAAGAAAATCTAATTGTTTTGCGGACCTACGGTCGGCTGAGCACCCTCCGACCGTCGGTGTCTTAATACCGCTCTTGCAGGATCCCGCATGCGGGACACGAACGTGTCGGGAAAGATTTTACGAGGGCACGACGATAGATCGGTGCCCTCGTCTCTTCGCATCGACGTGGCGCGGCAGAACCTCATCCCGTGCCGTATGTAGTTTTGCGACGCCTCTATCTGCTTCTCGTGAGTGTGATGAACTTTATACGTGTCGTCTCGCGTCCAGCGCGTAAAACGATCCTAACAACACGGATAGCATTGTTTTGGTAGGATGTGTTACGAGAGCTTGAAGTAGAGAACGGGTACACTTCAACGTATACAACGGGTATACTTCTCTCCCACGACTCTAAAGGAGGAACGAGCCCATAAATGCTCTCTGTTCGATTTCTAGATTGTTCTTGTGACTGCTACAAAAAAGAATGTGCGAGAAGGCTCATTACGTACTTACTGCCAATGTGAATCTGAGTGTAACATTTTTTTAAATTAAGAGTATAATATTTAATGTTAATTATAGTAAGAGCCAAACACAAGGTCTTCGCGTGTGAATCAGTGAGATGTATTTTGTTCTCCGTACCGTTCACATCGCATGCTCTTTACCGAACACCGATTTGAGAATGTCGTGGATGACTGAAACGTATGAGCATTCTGTGAAGGGAGGACAACCAGCTAGCGAGAGAATTAACATATTCGAATAATTATTTTGCTGAAACTTTTGCTGTTACACTGAAGATGGTCCAAATCGTAGGGACCGAAAACGTTTGTACAATTTTGAAGAACAATATATTGAAACGAAACAAAGTGAAGTACTCGACCGGTAATGTATAATTTAATAAGAAAAGCCTTCTATGATCGTAGCTAGATCTTCGTGCTATGTTTGTTTGTGTGATTTTATATACCCATTTAAATTTAACGAAACTGCGCGCTGATTACTTTTCAGACATAACACAGCCTTAAGTTAAATAAGAATGAGTAATATCATGTTTTATTAAATTAAAATTAATTTAATAATGATTGATGCTGACAATATATTGATTCACATGCGAAGACCTTGTGTTTGGCTCTTAATTGGCACTAAACATTACACTCTTATTTCCTTGGAGCCTACTTTGTTTAACATTTTTTTTTTAAATTTCTATGTTATTAGATTTCTTTATTAAATTTTGTATCCACACTGACCGCTTCTAGTTTTATTTACGGTCGATTTAGCGATGCCGGACTATTTCACAAATCCTTAATATTTACCCAAGTAGCATGAAACATTGCAGCAATATTCCAGCAAAGTTGCAACGTTGTTGCAATATTGCTGCAATGTTTTATGCTATCTTGATATAAACTACTAGATAAAAAAAGGTTTACTTGTTCTAACACTTCAACAGAGATGTAATCTTGAAAGATTTAACGAGCCAATAAACCACAAATAGAGCAATGTGTATAATACACATACAATCAATGATAGAAATTGATTCTCCATTGGCATGTTGCTTTTTATACATAAATATCTCTCTTTCCCTGATTTTATTTTAATTTTGGTTTGTATTAAATAAAACATCGTGAAAGATCTTTTATACGTATCTTGCTGTACTTAATTCCGAAGCACTTTGCACCATTATTCTTTCATATTCGTATGTTCAAAAATTTTTTGTATAGATATTTACATTTGAAGCCTACATTAACAAAATCCATTAAAATTCAACTGTCATTTTAATCATAAAATTTTGATCTCTGCTTTGAAAATGTTACGTTTCTTTCACATTGATTTTTCTGATACTTGTAACAAGGCAGATCTGTGTGCGTTACTAATAAACGGGATGATAGGAGTGAACATGGATATAGAATTTGTTTCATTGCAAATTTGAGCGCATTGCCAATGCATCAGCAGCGCATCACTTTATCCCATAACCGATGCATCAGTTACAATTTTATCAATCGCCATGTCGCATTCGTGTTACGAATATGGCAGTTGAATAGTGATTATGTGCGAGCAACAGAACAGAAAGTTGAAAAGGGAGCGCGGTGATGATACAGGGAGACAGAAATAGTGAGAGAAAGAGGCAGAGAGAATGGAAATGTCAGAGTTCATTTATTATTGTCCGGCCAATGTGGCGCGCGAAGAGCGAGAATTGTCGGCAATGAAATCATAATTTGCGTCGCAAGCCAGAGGCGCTCTTGAGTAAGCTGTTCCATGGCGTACAACGACAGGAAATTTCGGAATAAGTTCGAGAGAAGCGCATAACGTGCTAACGAGCCGTTAATAAATATCCCGAACAAACAAGTTCAAAACTAAGCTCTGCACCAAAAACAGAATTTGCGCGAACATCCGATTTGGCAGCAAGTTTCACTAGAATAATCTTCTACTGGATGCATAAACGCACACGGAATTAGAGAGAATATTTGGATTCAAATATTTTTGTGTCTTAAATAATTCGTTAATGAAATTGTTGTTATAAAATTTTGTAAAGGATTGTGAAACCCTTCTGTGGAATTACACTGTCCCAGAGATTCAATTTCAAATTTGCATAGATTTTAATTTACTTGCTTGTCATGAAAATGTTCTTCTAAATTCTTTAAACATGAGCAAATTGTATTTGCATATTCATTTTGATTTATTTATCATTTGAACTGCTAGAAAGCATCTCTTACGCTTTTTAAACGTCTTTTGACCTTGAGAGATGTCAGGAATCCAAGCCGACTAACATCACGCGGTTTCTCTCGCATTTTTTAAAAGAAACAGTATCTCACGTAAAAGTATTCTCGAAACCTGCAGGGCGCGTCAAGATCATCTCGAGTGGCTGATGCACCTCCTATCCGCTCACTGCTATGATATCACGATACAACGAAGTGCGGTTCTTTAGTACCACCTTTGACACGTACCGTTATACTCTCGTAATAAAGTACTCTTCGCTGAACAGGCTGAACTCGCCTCGAAAAATATCTTGCTGTATATTACATTACCTAAGATATATTCGATAACAAAGACTTGATAATACAAACTGTTCAAGAATATGAGCTGCGCCTTTCATGCGGTATGTTATTAACGAGAGCAATCTATTGAGTTTAGTCGCTTTCGATGTATTGCTTATTGTTGATCATTTTTTTGTTTATATTATTAATAAATAACTTACTTTTAATAATATATTTTTAATTTTACATATGACAAAAGGTTAAATTGTAATTAAAATTATTTTTTTCTTACATAAAAAATAATGTTAGCAATGTCAAGTCGAATTCTGACAACTTTGTATGCATAACAATAGACAATAATCAATTAATAAATTATGACGAATTGTCATTAATATCGTTTACATCAAGAAATAATCGTTAAGATGAATAACCTGCAGACTTTAATTTTATCTACTATGTAATCAGACTTGATTAACGATTCCGGCAATTACTTTAAATCAGTTGATTAACTCCTGTTCCATGGTATAAACGTGCGCGAGTGTTTGTCAGATGTACATATATAAGCACACAGCCACATACATGTATCGTTAATTATCTATGCGTAATTCACTACGGTTAAACCCATCATAGATATAATCATGTGATTAGGCACGATAATAAGATCAAAACGATTACTGACATACGAATTAAGACTAATTATTTCTGTAAATCCATGGCTTTAATTAATGTTCTTTTCTTTTTCCTAGTGTTTTACGTGAAAAAAGTAACTTCACGCGACATCGCGTGAGCTATTATATTGCCTTTATTAAATTCTTAATTACTAGATCCAATAAAGAAAAGGAAAACAATTATTTTTATAAGATCCAATAAAGAAAAGGAAGACATGTTATTTTTATAAGTTTTATTTAAAAAATGTAAATATATGCATTACTAATAAAAAAATTGAATTTCTTTGACTTAAAAACTTCTTTGATTAAATTAAAATTTGTAATTACAGAAAACGGTTATAATTTTAATTAGCAATATTTCTGTTTGTTGATAAAACTGCCAAAAGACAAGGAACCTAACATGTGTCACAATTGATTATATAATATTAGCCATTTGCGCCGAGTATCTTCAGAATTTGTTAATATTTCTCTCTGAATAATCGTTTTGAATAATATCGAGATGACATTTCCCTTTATTGTAAATTGTAATGAAAACATGATTTATATCGGAATAATGAAAATTTATTGTGACATGTTACAAACGTCTATAAATGCGTGTCATTAATACCTACTTCACCTAATATGCTGATTAATGTGATTTAATAACGAATTCATTGTCTGATATGCAAATATTTGATGATGACACGGTTAGTTGGTTTGTCATTAAAACTGCGACGGACCATTGTCAAAGCTACATACCGATAGAATACCCACCTCGGGAATACACTAATAACGCAACACTAATTTGTATGTTATACGTAATATGATAGGATATCACATTACATCGGAAAGATCATGTCACATTGATTGGCGCGTATTGTTATATTCATACGGAAATCCACCGATAAAACCACAATTAACGCGCACTTGCCACATACTTGATATAAATGTCATTTGATGTGTGCAAGTGACGATATTAGATTAAATAATAGAGTAGGCCTGTGTTTCCAAACCACAATTTTATAGAACTGTCCTCGAATATCTACAGCCAGGATAATCAAATTGTCATTTTACAGCAGAGTTAATTAATGCGATCTCTTAAAGCTAATTCTATAAAATTCATCGAGCCGAT
This sequence comes from Solenopsis fugax, assembly GCA_003595255.1. Taxonomy (NCBI): domain Eukaryota; kingdom Metazoa; phylum Arthropoda; class Insecta; order Hymenoptera; family Formicidae; genus Solenopsis; species Solenopsis fugax. The sequence goes on from QKQZ01036106.1 coordinate 5,532, forward strand.
AGAAAAGAACACAAAGTGTCCGTGACACGATATCGATTTACACGCACGAGAACGTGAAGTAGATGGTACCGTTGAAAGCTACGTATTAATCTCATAATGAAACCGTTTTACAGAAACAATAGCGTATCAGAAAATTATCACATCGCGGTTAATACCAGTGCTTGACCTATCTATCCATAAATCTTGCGGACGGGTTTTTTTCCAACAGACAACTGCACTCTTTTATCCAATGAATCGTGCCTTTTCCAGTCCTTAGCTCTTAATCAGAATGGACGGCCAAATCTGAATGGGTACAGGAACAGATATTCTAAAAGGATAAAACGGATGACAGGCGAATTGGATCGCTCACTCTTTAACGTATATTTATATCAGAGCGTTTTCACGAAATGCAAATGTGTATTTTTATCTCGCAATCCAGTCAAAGCGCACTTAAAATTTAATTCATCCCTTTGAGTTACGCTTTACTTCCAGATATTCGTACACACTCGCAATCATTTTCGTTCTCCAGTGGGCTTATCTCTGGGAAAACCGGAAACGGTTATCTTTAAACTTTGTATTTTATCCAGCTGCGTAGCTGAGATAGGAAAAGTGGAAGATTTTCTTTATCGTATTTTCCCCGTTATGCGGAACATATAAAATCACGTTGGTAGACTGGAGATCGATTCGAAAACGAGGCAAGTAACAGTCAAATTCTTTCAATTGCTGAATATAATAACTAAGATAAAACACGTTCGGATGCACAAATTCTCAATGTGGAAAGATCTATTATTGTAAATATTGTTTTTCCACAACCTAGGTATGCGTTCTATGCTTTCGGGCAAATAGAATTCTGTTTTACTAAAATTTCTCTCTATTTGAACTACGAGCAGAAACTGTGATGAAAGTCCCGCTAAAAAATTGAGTGTATAGCGCTTTCCGAATATCTAACTCAAGTTTTATTAGGAAATCTAACTGCTTTTATCATTGATTATTTTTATTCTAATAAATATATAATTATTAGCACATATTATAAACATTAAATTTAGGGATAATCACGTCGTTAGTACTATCGATTTCCCTTTGTCTCGTCTTGCACGTGTACACATATCTACCTAATATACATACTATATACATACTATATATATATATATATATATCTATACATGTAGAACCGAGAAAGGATATGGTATTACACTTATGTCTTCGTTAATAAATAATACACTTTCAAAAAATCTAATAAATTTTATAAATACTTTTGCGAAATTCGTAATCGCACAGGTTAACGTCCTCGTAAATCAGTTGAGGATGGTGTAAGTGCATCTCTTACGAACGGCGTATGAGTTTTCACTATGTCGCTTTCGGAGAAGTTTCAAGATATTCGAGGAGCCGAAGGCGCCCGAAAGCTACGAAAACACAAATGCATCGGGTACCGCTCTTCCTTCCCAAGCAAGTTTCTGTTGCAAGAATTTTCAGTGTTCAATATTTGAGCATTTCCTACATAGCTCGAGGATGTCCTTTTCATATACGCATTGGCGAATCTTCGCAAAACAGCAAATACACGATTACATCAGACGCAGGTTTTATTACGGCAGTGGCGGCTTTTATCCTGGGTCTATAATATTATGTGTCCATTTTATGGGTTATTTTCTCAAAGCCAGATCTTCCGTGACAATCCAATATTTCTTCATATTCATAAAATCATGCCCTATATTTTACATTTCACATTCGATTTCGTGCAGCGAAACATAAAATAAAATTAAAATTGTCGCAGATTATCCATAGATAGAAAAGAGAGTTGTTTTATTTTACGTGATAATAGGCAACTTTACATAAAAAAATAACATACATATACAATATAAAATTTTAAATATATATATTTTTTTAAATTTAAAATATGTACAGCATGTAATCTCTTTAATTTAAATAGTATTTGCGAAACTGAGCGTATAGCATCCGCGTCGTGCAGTCGAAATCCAATGATGAATTGTGGATCCATCATTCTGTGGGAGACAGCGTCGATTACACGAAAAGGCAACGGCCACAAATTTCAAATAAAAGCATTGCGATCGATGCTCCACTAACTGCGACAAATAACTGCAGTCGGCATATCCATATATTCCTATATCGTCATTAGTCTCTTCACAAACATTTTTGTAAAACAGTGGATTGATGTACAATTTAATGTTTAATGTTAGTTAACTGTATTTAAATGTATTTAAAATTTACTCTTATTTTTTAATTGTTGATATAACTCGTATATGTTTTTTATACTTGTTTATTATTATAGATTAATATTATATCATTAAATTACACTTTTTTAAAATTTTTAAAAAACCTAAAAAGGAGACAGTTTTTAGAAGCATTGCTAAAATAATATTTTCTCTGAAAAACCAGTGAAACATAATTATTAAACTATATTTGTTTTGTGTGGTTTCACCTGAAATAGCTTATATATATTTATACATATGCTCTTATATGTACAAATTCTTTGATAAACAAGGTAGCCATATCGTATAAACGTGACCCACATTAAAAAGCAGACCGTGTCGCATTGTTAGAGAAATACTCGAAGCTTTGAAATATGCGCAGCATGTCCTGTCGTTCGTTTGCTCGGCATGTGCCGAGTGTCCTGAGGCCGATATCGATTTTCATCGCTAGGTAGTCCTATCGTCGGAAAAATTTAGTAATAGAACTATTTCGCTCTTCCTCTTCATTAAACTGTTACTCTTATCAAATGAGAGCATTTACCAATGTGACATCAAAACCGATGTTCAGCCACTCTGTTTTTTTCGAATGATTACCACGAGAATAAATTGCTAACGTCACAAGATCTACAGTCTAACAATTTTTATATTACAATTTTTAAAATAAGGATATGTGTACTACTATTACAAAACCAATATTGAGAGCTGATCATCTGAATCTTAAAATACTACATTTTTTAAGTAAAAGAACGTAAAAGTAATAAAAAAAGTATAATACGAATATGTAATATCGGATAATATAACAATTCTATTTTCTTCCTTTCCTTCTGATTTTCTCTTCGCTTAGTTTGCTCATTAAATATATTTTTATTTTATTTGGTTATTTTATTTATGTTTTTTTGTTAAATATATATTTTATTTGAATGTTTAAATTATGTTATGTTTAATATGTGTCGAAGTACATATCTATGTGAGAAAAGAGGATACAACCAAATTCCAGTATTATTATAAAATATTTATAATGCACATATATTGTTACAGGAACAAAATATTTTCTACTGCCTGTTTACGAACCTTTCAGTAAACTTCAACGAGTCTCGCTTTGCTTGAACGTCGCTTTGCGACCTGACAGCGGAAATTGCTATTTAAATTGCTTTTTAATGGATACCGTACATTTATTATTTCACTTTCAGAAGAGACGATGTTTTCTAAATTTGACATGGCTTTGATACACTATAAATCTGTTTATAAGTAGTCAACTTCATACGTGAAGCTAACTATAATATAATATAATGCTCACTCATCCGTTTTTTAAATTTTCCCTGATAATTTCTGAAATGCCTTAGAATTAACGTATGAATTGAACTACACGTATTAATTAATTACCCGTCAGGCTATCCAATATCGAGTGCTTAAAAAAGATGAAAGGACAATTTATCGTGCCTTCTCTTTCTCGTTTCCTACCATTCATCTTTCACGATGTATTAGTATCGCAGAACAAGATTCGAGATACATTCGTTGTCGGTGCAACCTCCTTTTCGTTGCAGCTGAATGCATTCCTAAAAACGTTAATCGCGGCTGACGTATCGCGTCCGATTGCAGACGTGTGTATGTGTACGAACAATTAAAAATAAAAAAAAATATATATATATGCTCATCCTCTGTGTGAGAAACACGACGAATATCAAATCGATACAGTGACCCACGTTGCGCGCGCATCTGATAGTCACGCACACTTCGCAGTTGCACTTAGCGTATTGGTAAATACAGAAAGTGCGGTACGTATGATAAATTATTTATATTCGAGAAGTAAATGTCTGGTAACGAGTCAGCCGCATGTCTCCGGAAATGCGCCTGTTGACCACATGTTACGTGTGAATCAGCGAATTCTTCGCATCCGCTAAAACCATTTGCCGTTGCTTCTTCGTCACACCGATTTCTTTAATTGCATATTTATATGTTCTAAAGATTTACTACTTTAATGGACGCCGTGTCATGTTTCAGTTTTATATATTTGCCAAGAGGACAAAAATACAATATTTTGAGTAGAAAAAATAAATTTTCATTGAAAATATGAACTTGATGCAAAAATATGTTTCGCAATTTAATAAAATTTATAGGGTGTATATTCACATATTTCCAATTTGTACCAACTTTTTGGAAAATTATGACAGAATATCTATATACATATAATCTGGCAAAAAGTAATAGCGAAATTTGAAACCTATGGAGCGTGAACTTATTTCTTTTATCGGTCACTGTTAATGGAAAAAAAACTAAAAATTATTTCGCAATATTTTATGCCATTTATGTGTAAAATTAATATTTAAAAAAATACGTATGCAGTTATAGATACATTTTAACCATGTATTTGGCACATGATAGCTAATAATTATAATATTAATTGGGAAAAGAGAGCAAAAAGGAAGAGAGAAAGATATGCGACCAGTTCAGCGCAATATCACTGTTACACAAAGTAAGATATAAATATTATGTCTGTTCTTACATTACACGGATAGTGGCGAAATTAAGTATGTCTTTATTGCAGAATTTCAGCAATATTTTCGGTGCTCGCAGCGTCGTCAGCATAAATTAACGTAAACGCAGAGCAAACGAATCGTGGGCGTCCAATTCTTGTAATTTATACGCCAAGCAATCCTTTGTGTACCCATAATGCCGAGCCGCTTAATTTAGTGAGATACCTGGGCTGTTCAAACACCGGCCTCGCGTACATCCTTACCCGCTTCTAAAACTGACATGTACACAATTAAGCAGAATGTCGTGCATTATCACGCGGGAGGCAGAGAGAGGGGGGATGATCCCTAACGAATCGCGCCGATGCAGTCTAAAATGATTGTTAATTTTCTTTCAATAATGTCGTGTACGAAAAAATTTTCAGCGGTTGCGCGCAATCGCTATAGTGACTCTCATTATTATGCTCTGGAAGATCAGAGCCGCGTACACACAACATCACGACACAAAACGGGGACGTCGCCGCTGTCATCGGCGCGTCTGTCGAATGTGCAGCGACGCGCGGGTCTATCGGACGGCTTTTTGAGATGCAGATTTTACGCCTACCTTCGCATATTCCGTCATGTTTTGCGATAAACGTGCATCGTGCACGCATCTATGCGCTCGCGGGACTGGCCGAGCGTGCCGCGAATTTACCGGTCAGCGGTGACGACTGCGAACGGACGCGTGTGCGAGTCCACCGGGTCGACTCCATTGAACATAAATCCCCTATTTTTGTGACGAGAAAGAAAGAAAAAAAAAAAATTGCCATCCCAAAGAGTATGTTCTGGCGGGACAGCCAGAAACTTTTCCAATTAAAGTACTCGCTATCCGGAACGATCGGCGGGATACAACACCGATCTGCCCGGTCTCATTAACGCTTTTTCAAGGTGGATACAGCGCAGTCGTGATAGGGGGAGTAAGGGGGATAGATAAAGAGACCGGATCGGCCAGCTATTTTTCTTAGCTCCGGCCATAACGTTCCGGCTGGAATGACAACGCGCTCCTCGAGATAGGTAGCGAAACGTTTCGATTCCCATCAGCAATCGAGCTGCCGGTGTATCGCGAAACCGGTGCGGGTTTAAAGGAATGGGACGAATATAGACCACACTCTCTCTCTCTGGGGCCCGGGCAATTTTATTTGAAATCGTCCGAGTGTTAAACTATGCCCGATTGAAAATCGATATTTCATTCCGGTCGAACTGCCGACACGCCGAGAGAGTAGCCCGGCAGATTTTATATGTCGAGTGGACGGCGAACGCGCATACCAGGCGCTGCACTGCCGCAAAAATTCTGTTGCGCCGAATAGTTTTGCTGTCTGCCCGGGATTAACCACTCTCAAGACGCGGCATGGTATTTCTCTGTACGTGTAGCTACGTATATAATCGGCTGAATACTTTCTCCTATCGATAGATAGTGAAATATCGACAACTAGCAAAAACAAAAAAGAGAATATGACGTGAAGAAGCATCGAATCGTCATAAAAGTCATAACGCGTTCGTTTACCAGCAGTGCCTTAGAATTACAATTTGTACCTCTCAGAGATGATTCAGCGTAGAGATATTATTACAAAATGTCTCTTTCTGCGTGGACCCAATATATTTGTAAAGTTAAATATATTTTTATATATTATAACATTTGATTTTAATTAATCTTTTAGTTCAATTAAATTAAATTTAATATTCTCTTCAACAAATACGTTTAACAAATTTATAAAATAATTATAGGAATATATATAATACAAAATAGTTATTGTTTTTCATATATTGTGTCGAAGCTAAAAATTACAATTGTGTGTGTATCCTATAATAATCACATGTATTTCATATATTGTATCAAACTTAAAGAATACAATTATATATATATATATATATATATAAGGTGATCATTAAGTATTCTAAAAGATTTTAAAAAGTGCTTCCTCACATTAATTCAAGACCAAAACTTTATAATCATGTGTCCGAAGCAGCTTACAATTAATTTTCAAGATACAGAGTGTCAAAATTGAAAGAAAAGAACACTACGAACTTTTTTCCATTCAATTGTAATTTTTAGCTTTGATGCAATATATAAAATAACTACTTTATATAATATACAAACAAAATATGCTGCGTGATTAAAATTAGTAATTGTAATCTTTCGTAATATAGTTGAATTTTTTTATTGCAATCAATTTACAGTAAAATCATACGCAAATAACCAAATGATATTGCATTGTAATAACCGTAAAAAAATTAGATGTAAAAAATTTAGATAACCTCATGATAGACGTATATAGATAATAAATTATACAATAACAACGAAAGCACGGAGCTCACACTTTGCCAGCGTCGTACTTGTAGTATCTAACGGCTGACCTTGTACATATCGCGAACGTGCAGTAGACGACTCTTTAGTGCAAGTACTAAAACGAAGTAATAAAACGTGTTACAACAGGAGCTGTTTCGCCGTTCTGCTCGGCGATAGTTAGCTTTCGCGAGATTTACAACTTCTACGGAGAATGATTCTTCATTTTCTCGCGCCTCGAACTCTCGAATACTTCCCGTTTATCTCTAAAAAGATGAAGGATGAAGACGTACGGTGGAACGGACGAGATTTATGTTGATATTTAATGCTGGCAAAACATTACCGGCTACATTACGAGCATCCAAACAATGAATAGCTTAAACATGTATCATAAAACGCTTTTGCATTTTCATTCCCTTAAACTTGAACGCAGTTAAGAAAGCATTCCTAACAGTAAATAGTATTTTAATAGAGACAGCGAAGAAAGAGAGTGAGAGAGAAAGAGAGGGATGAAGAGAACTTTGTAATATTCACTACTCTTTAGATATTATAAAGTTTATATCAACAATATTCATAGGATATTATTATGCAAATAAAGCTTTAAAATATTGATAGCAAAATGGATGGAAAATATTAGCGGAAAACGGAACAAATCGTTTGCTGTTATTACGTGTCGCAATTATTTAATTTTTTCGCTGGTCTACATTTGTGTGTGTATGCAGGAACGTAAATTACATTTTACCATGAGAATATTTTCGTTAGTCGCAGTTAATTTTATCACGTATAGCTTAAAATATATTGCATGCAAAATATATCAGCTTTCCCGCTTCATCAAACAAAATTACTCTCTCTTTCTCTCTCTCCGTCGTGCGATCTTTTCTGATCATGATAAATTCTTTGCGCTTACGAATGGTATGCACTGCTGTTACTTATTGCATGCCGCGAGTGTCACTGTGCCGTAAATCGGCTGGACTTGTACAGGGCGGATGCAATTACGGATCTTCTATCCTATGCAGTGCATCGTAAGATATTAACAACTGCGCGCGTTGTAATTTTTGTTCCGACGTGTTTTATCTAGACGCGTATTATTGTCTTGCTCGTAAACACACAAAATAAAAAGAAATAAATAAAAAAAGAAACAGGGGAAAAAAAGGAAAGCTATGCCGACATTGAAAAATTTACGCCGGCTTGTTTGTCGCGTAAAGTGTAATTTTCTTAATTTCCCGCTTAATGTATGTACCTCGCGTTTCCATAATAACTAGATGTAATATTTCAGACTATATCTTTTTGCACAATTACATTATACTGAGCAATTCATTTTCTTTGTTTCTCTATATTTTCAATTGCAGCTACATTAATATAAAAATGGCCAATTTATAAAATAATATGTAAATTTAAACGAATAAATTATTAAAATACAATAATATGTGTATGTAATATTTATAAAATGTATAAAGTATTTGCGTGATAATTATAATTATTACATAATGTATTAATATTAATTAGGATTAATATTTCTAAAATTAATTTTTATTTTGTAAGGATGTACATACATATTTGACTCGGGTATAAAGTTTTTCCAGAAACATTTTATTTTTACATTTTTTAAACAGGACTAAGTATGGTATTTTTAATTCCAAAAGAATTATTAAGTTTTACGTACACGTAATAAAATTTCTTCGTTTTTCCAAGAAACATATGTAATATTAAATTTATTCTGTAGCAATAATTTATTAAATGTTATCTTCTATTATACTAGTACACTTCCATTTATATTTCTCTAAAAACAAAAAATGTTTATATGATCATATTTCAAAATCGAGTTTCTTGTAGATGACAGTAAAATACGATTTTTAATTTAGCGAGATATATTCTACCATATATTGTACGAAGGTATGCACTTGAACTACCAGCAAAGTGCATCAGACGTATGTGTTTATTCCTTCGAAATACGCAAAGCGAAATCGAGATATCTGTCGCAGCGTAAAAACTTGGCTTCCTAACGAATGCAAAAAAATCTATGAAAAGCAAAGCGCAATTATACATGTTTTACATTTTTAGGATTAGAGAGAATAATGAATTTAGTAATCAAATTAAAAAAAATCTCTAATAAATAATTAACTTAATGATAATTCGAACTTTACCAATTCGTAAATAATTGAATAACAAACGAACTGTTACAATAAATTCCTCTCGACTGTATAACTTTGGAACGCAGCAATAAAAGCTATTGAGACTGATGCCAGATAAATTTAAATGCTATGAGTGAAATGACTTTACAATGTTACTAATTGCACTTTTGCTAGAGTAAATTTATATATAGGATTTAAATCGAGCATATGATTGATAGAGGTCGAGCTTTTTGGTTGAGCGGTGTGGCAACAGGGAGACAGCTTCGTGGGATTCCAGCGGCTATCGCCCCGCACCGGTATCGAACCACAACGTCACGCGGTGATTGACAAAGGGAGGGAGAGAAAGGGAGAGAGTAATTAGTCGCCCTCAACGAAAATTATCTGCTCGCGTACGCGTGACTAATTAATTGCACACAGGTTTGTCTTCGCAACACCTCTTCCAGAGAAATGTGTGGGCTGCACAAACATTACGAATTCATTAATAATTCTCGCACATCGCACATCGCGCAAGCAATGTACTGCCGTAGAAACACAATGTTATTGCATTAATTCCATTCGTTGTTATCTATGCGAGTTGACAAAATATATAATTTTGCTTTTAGTTATTAACAATTAAATAATTGTAAATTACACGTACATGAGGTAAAAAAAACTGTTATTTCTCCTGCAGTTAAAGGAAAAATATACGTCTGAAGTTAAATTAGTTCTTCACTTGAATTTATTTTAACTCGTCACGAATAAATACGGAATCCTTACTATGGGCTTGCCTTGGTGTAGATTAAATTCTCGCTAAGAGAAGGTCGCCAATATTCCAGGAGCAGGAAATGTTAACGTAACGAGGACGTTCTCCTTCAGCATGAGGGGTTGACCAGTTCAACTCACTATCCTTGATCATACCAATCACTGACCAGAAGCAGAACGGTGCGAGTGTCGCTTTCCTTCTCTCCATCGTGCAAAGGGCCGTTACGTCACACTCTCAGCTAAATTAGACGCATCGTAATCAGCACGTCGTAACACAGTAAAGTCGATATCTTTTGAAGCACCAGGGGGAAGGTAACAGCAATTATAAGGTTACATAATACGTGAGGCGTCGATAAATTACGCGAACGCGTGCTTAAATATTTTCTGTGACAATTCTGGAAAAATTACTTTTAGCAGTACCCTTTTAGCGATCGCTGTGATGGTAAGCGGTAGACTTCTTGCAACTTGGGACAAATGCGATAATGCAAACTAGAGCGGGGAGAAAATAGCGCTGTAAAATACCTTCGCCTCACCGACGACGGGCCATGGGAAATGACCTTCAGTAAAGAGTAAAGAGCCTTTTTCTTCACCACTAACGTTAAATTGCGTTCTAATTGCGAGCACGCGGCGTGCCTTGGATGCCGACAGAATTATGAAAATACGTTTTCTGATCCTTCCTTTGCGTTTTATTACGAACCGCTGATTCTCGGTACGTTGCAATTCGCCACGTCTACGTCAAACGGATAAACGCATTATGCACAAGAAAATATCGCGGTTCGCCGACCCGTACTAGCTCGGTTGTGCGGCATTTAATTATATTTTCGCAATTCGCCGAGCGCTTTCGAACTACTACGTAAGTACAATATCTGGATGGTGGCGCAGTTGCACACGGGGCTGCATTGCGGGAGTTTTGGCGCGTGTTTATCTTACTATCTTTCTCTCCCCTTTCCCCTTTCATCACTTTTATGTATCTCCTTCTCGGCAACGCTACGTTTGGAACAAAGGTTCGCATTTTCACTATACATTTGGCGCTAAATGCGACCGTCCGAGCTTTACCTCATGTTGACGTTGAATCATTACATTAGACGAAGAATTACCGGGTTGTATTCAATGGTATAATTGGTCTTTGAGTAGAGATAAACCTTTAAAAACGCGTGAGTGATCATCGAACGCAGTTTGTAGAAAAAATATAAGCATTGTTGTCTATTAAGTAGAAATAAAACATTAATGAAAGGTTTTAACTCAGCAATTTTGAAAATAAAGTCGAGTATGATTCCTTAGAAGTTATAAATATAGCTAAATTATAAAATTTTATTGTAAATTTTAACTAATTAAATTAGCCTTACGTACCAGTAACTAATACATTAAACTAGAAAGCGTTTTAAATAAATAATTAAATTTTTTTCTTTTATTGTTAATAATTTTTAAATTCAAGTAGATTTTATTTTAATATACAATATTTGTGTCTTTTGAGAATTACATTCGGAGATGAAAGAACTGAAAAGTATTAAATTTGAATAAAATAATATCTACTGTATTCTCGTTAATGAAAAGTTACATTCAAGCTCTTCAAGAGATTGAGCTACAGTGCAACAGCAATATAACTGCATATCATAAGCGCAATTAGTAGATTTGCTCAGTCAGACTCTAAGTAGAAATTCCAGAGTTTAGTCTGGCGCGTGGCATAGACTTTGGAGCGTACGTGCCCGGAACTTCTTATGAGCGAGCGCGGTCGGCTCGATTACGGAACATCCGAAGGGTTAAAGAGCGTAGTCACCCTTAAATTGCCTCGATGAAACGGCAAATCGTCGGTGATACCGTCTGAGGGGGAGACAAACGAGCAAGCCATTTTGTCGGATTGGCTCTTGCACGGAGCATCGTAATACGGAGCGTCGTCGCTCTATCTATTGATCAATGCAGTATATCGAAAGTAGATCCGTTCTGTTCGATCGGACGAATCGCGAAAGAAATGCTTAATTTCCTATTCATATGTTCTGACGCGCGTCGATCTATATGACGGAAATGTAATCGCCCACGAGTACATGCTCTGTGCTCTGTGCTCTGTGCCGCGGGTTGCGAAAGGGATAAGCGACCCGGTGTTGGTAGATACTATTGGCGAGTCCATCGGTGAAATTCAACGTCGCCGGGCCACGCATCCGTTCCGATGTCGGCGGAAAGCAAACGATGTACTCGGACGGGGACAGGCACACGGACCGATTCATGTTTATGGAAGCCGGTCCATTTGCCGGGATCACCAGTGGAAACCACCCGGCTTTAACCCCTACGGTGAAACCCCGAGCTACCGTTGGTACTCTGCGATGGTACGTTCATATTTCGTTAGCAGACGCGCGTCCTCCTCTAAGAAGTGAGAATCGCTACTTGCGCATATTTAGTAGCGGAAAAGTTTCTCCGTCATTAATACTTTGACTCTTGCCTTCGAAGCATATTTAGCACTAAATATTGTCATTCACGAAGGAATTTTGCAAAGATATTTCAAATGCTAATTAATTTAAATGAAAAATAGTTAAACGCATTTAAACGAATCATAAACATTTATTTTTCGTTAGATTAAATATTGATTATTTTGAATGTTCTTCCTATTATAGATTTTACTTTGATGAATGCACGCACATGAATATGGAAATATCGAGAGAAACATAAATATATATATTTGATCAAGAATATTGCATCATGAATATTAAAAGCAACATCGGCAATTATTAATTTTATTTTATTATGCTAGCCCTCCGTGTGTTAATCGATAATGAAATCGATGTTGACATCTCTCGTTCTTTTGAATGCTACAACCAACATTATTAAAACAATATTGCGATGTGTTTATCACAAACCCGGTACGGAATACCGATCAATTTAACGGCATCATCGTCTAGTGTGAATTATCGAGCAGTAGCTTACCTAAGAATCGATTCACCGAGCCATTATAGCTACGATTACAAAGCTATCTAAACTCTCGTGAGTGGAAGTTGATTTGGCTCGAGGCAACAGTGCGGTCATAGGTCGTCCTGTCTCGACGGTCTAATTAACGAGACTAATTGACAAAGTTCCCTATGAGAATCGTCTTGCCGATCTGGCACTCATAATTGGAAATACATTTCGCACAACCAAGTCGACAGCAAACAACCAGAGTATTCACTGATCCGTTTACCATTCGATGAAATAATGCCATTTGTAACAATATACGTTCTCATGTACACGTATCCTGCTGAATGTTTGCGTACCGAAGTGTACGTATTTTCCATAGCGGTTCCGTATCTGAATTCTCTACGTGTACCCTACGATCCTGCAATAGATATTGGAATCATGAATAAATCAGATTAGATCGCTCGCATCTATCTATCTGTTTTCAAAACACGCGGAAAAAGATAAAATAAAAATTATTTGTGTTACACAAAAGATGTTATCGTAAAACCGGACTGTTTTGCGATAGCAAAAAGTTTTGAGTAACTTTGGGATATTCGTTTTCTATTCGCATGACTTATCAACCGAAAATCTTCAAATGTACCCAGTCGGCCGCGAATTCTATCATTTTCGCTTTTCTCGAATCACATGCGATGATCTTCCATGTCCGGCAGTCTATCGTTCGAAAACCATTTATCCTCTGACCATCTACCTCCTAGCAAAACCTAGAGGCGAAGACTGTATCGAAGCAGTCACGGAGAAAACTTCCGACGATTTTGCTGTCAGTCGACTTATTCGCCAGGACGTGGCAACGAAGTATGAAAATTGCTCGGCCACTTTGTCTCCGCGCGGGAAATGGCTACGACGGCGCAGACTGTGAAGGGACACGGCCCGTTTCTCACGTCAGGTCAGCTATAACATATGGACACGAAGCGCGGAATAGTGTGCGGAAGCCTCGCAGAAAATAATAAGAACCCTCTCACGTGCCGAGGGAGTCAAGAGGCATTTGGATTCGCGCCACGCCACGCTGAAAGAATAAAGCTGTTCACTTTTGATACGTACACGAAATCCATTGTAGAGGTGAGCGCTATTGACAAAATGAATGATGGTTATATGGCGCCGAACGTCCCGCCGGCCCCTTACCGAAACTATAAATCGTCTCTTGCAGAACCGGCCATTTTCAATGTGGCGGATACGCTGCGTGCTGCCCCTTTCTTTCGTTTTCCCCTTTCGCGTTATCATCCAAGCACGGAGATCGCCAAGATAAAATCGTGCCGTTTCGGCAGATTCGAGAAAACGGTGGTCTATAAAACAGCCGAAGCTATTCATATATCTTTTATCGAATCTGTGATACATTGGCACATTTTTGGGGAATTTCAATGGGCACTCGATAATTTTTGCCTGTACTCTCTAAATCGAAATCAGTGTTATTATCGCTGAAAAACGGTGAATAGTTTGATTTGCAATGCAATAGTGAATGTAAAGAATATTCGTACAGAGGATGTTTTTAAAACTTTATTTTTCGCAAATTAACGTTAGCAATTTATTAACAAATTCATATATTTATATATACAACATATTATGTTTATTATTAATAAATTGATAATTAATGCTTACTTTCTTAGAACAAGATTTTAAAAAATTATCCTGCACAAATACTTTTTACATTGTATTTTACATTATAATTGTGATCATCAGTGATATATAGGGGAGACTGGGGCAATTCGGATGATTTTTTTTCTTTTCTGTCTCCTGAGTCCTATACTCATAAAAAAAAGTTGGACGGTTTGAAAGGTTGAACCTTTCTCTTCACAATGCCGTTATAGATAAAA
>QKQZ01036121.1:0-19897 GCA_003595255.1 Solenopsis fugax
AGATATTTCCATTTTTACGAATTACCCCACCTAACGAATAGCCCTGGTCTCCCCTATTATTTACTTTATTAATTTTTATTTCGATAGTAGGTACGTATAGATTTTTTATATTTTCAGATTTCTAATATTTATGCGATGAAAATTGCAGAATAATAGCTTTGTCATCTCTGATTAAATATGATTCAATGATACTTTGAAAGAACTATACATTATACATTAAATTTGATAATTTATGATATTTATCATCTGCATGCTAAATGTGAACTTTTTTCTCTCGTGATTTCCAAATATTCAGATGATTTGGACCATGTAATGTTCATCTTATATAGCCTGTATGATCAAGTGACTAGCGTTTTTACAATTTGTGGTTTACGGATGCCCTACATAATTTTACGCCGTATATTTTGGTATTTACCGAACTAAAATTTTTCTGTACAACATTCATTATTCTTTTCACTATTATTCACGATATTTCAAACGTTGTAATCACACGAGTAAGCTGATCTATTTTGCTTCGCTTCATACACATTCAACGATCTCGGAAAAAAAAAAACTGTCATTATTTAGGATCCGATAAAATAGACTCAGGCAGTTCGACAGGAGTTCGTGAAACTCGCGAAATAGCACTCAGCTTCACGACTTTCTGAAATTTTTGTCAATAAGGCAAACGTTCCTCCAAGGGTTAAGTAACTCGTGGATTAACGTGGACGGCATTGCAAGGACGTGAAAAAAACGCGGCAGGGTAGGGGAGTTGAAAAAGTTTTGCCCCCCAGAGAGATTTGCGGTCTGCGACCCCCGGTTTACAACACCACTGCTTTAACCTCCTGAGCTATGGATTCATTTACTATTTTTTTCTTTTGCAGGATTGCGCTTCCATAGGATGCCCCACGGACCAGATGTTTATCGAAGAAATTGTGGAGTAAAAATTTTTCATTGAGACTTAGAAATATCTCGCACTATTTATTTTTTTACAAAAAATGTACAAAATACTAATAGTAAAATAATTGATTTTTTTCTTTTAGTTCCTTATAATTTATTTTTGGTGTTTTTTTTTAAATATTTGATGCCAAATGCACTTTAAGTTTTTAGAAAGTTGGTACCGATCCTAATTTTGATTAATTGTATAATAAGTATCATTAACCTTTAAGTAGATGTATTAGCAAAATCACACAAATTGGCGCATTGGGTCAGCAGTGACTCCAACTTCTTTTTTAAAATTTAAGTAAATCAAGTGTGTGTGTGTGTGTGTGTGTGTGTGTGTGTGTGTGTGTGTGTGTGTGGTATTTAAAAATAAAAAAAATATGAGTTTGATAATCAACTTACTTTTACAAAAAAAAAACCAAATAAATTTTCTTAAAGTTATCAATAAAAATAAAAGGTGAGTAGTTAGCAAGTAGATGTATTCTGTATTTTTTTAGTGATTGAAATGGATCTGATCCCATGCACTTACTTAAGAGTTAAGAAGCATTATTATTACTGTTAACTGATGTTGCCACAGTATCGACAATAATGAAGACATCGTTTATAACAACTGGTTGCTGCGCATTGGTTATGACTGAGATCTTTTCAACGATGAAAACGCGTCCTTACGCTGTACCCAATTTATTTCTAACTCTCTCGATTAAATGGCGCGTAAAACTCGCGAAGGAATCCTTGAAGAATTACCAGTCTCAATGGGCCGTTGTGAAGTACCCCTCACTTTTAGAAACAAGCACGCCGGGACACTGAGTTATTCTTTTTTTTTGCCAGGGATAGAATAACAACTACGCGGTGGATACCGGTTAACTTTTATCTTCCAACGTAGAGTTACACAGTGAGTTTTCTCCTTAGCTTTTTTTTTCGCGGTTCTTTCTCCTTCAGTCTTTTTACATCCGCTCTTTGTAATCCAATACTCGCACGTTGACGCTATCGTCTTTTCAAAACTTTTGTTCGGAAGCACACGGAAGCTTCGTAATAGTCGCGGCATTGATTGCTTCGCAGTATCGATCCGCGTTATTCTAACACGCGATAATTTTTTTGAACTTTTTTCGTTCTGGAATCTCTCTTCAATTTTTCTCTTTTGGCGAAGGAGATCCTGACTCCCGAAGTTCGACCTCTTTTTAGAAACTCTTGATATAAATATGTTTTTGCTTCCTTCACTGAATTGCTTACCAAAGAATGCAAGGGGTAGCAGCGTACGAAACGCCTCGTGGTTCCGTCGCCCATGTTGGGCAGGCGGTGCCAGCCTTAAAAGTTAATTGCAACGGCGGTCAGGCAAAGCAGCGGCAGATGTCCCGGATGTGAAATTTTCCTTGCCGGGGTCGGTCGGAGAGGGCGCGGAACTTGTGCAGTTTCAGCAGGAATGATGGGAGTTGGGTGAAGTCCTAATGCCCACCGGACTCTGTCCCGCGGCGGCGAGGCTGAAGACGGAAAAGGATAACGGCGGTATCCCAAAAGGACGAGCCGATAATCGTTTCGAAAGTGGCTTCGTAAATAACGACACGAACGAGCTTCTTCACGGGGAGAGTTCGGGAATGGAGAAATGCGAGCTTGCATTTAAGACATTGATGCACTTTATATCATTCAATTTTATTATTCCAGCAGATGAAAATTAATTTGTCGGATTCAAGAGTTAATTGCGAGATAATTGGAGAAGATATGAAGTTTCGTAAGACAAATATGCGTAATTGTGTATCTTTAAATAGCGAAAATAGAAAAATTGATGTAAAACAGTTTTTTTTTAATTGAAAAAATATAAATTTGGTTTTTTTTAGTTATTACAATTAATTACTAAAAGGTTGTAGCGATATTTTTTCTGATATTTCGAAATGCAGCCTACTATCGAACGAATGGTTCTTACTTATGGATTTAACCATTTATGTCCAACAGCAGCTTTACAAGCATAACCCATTGAAAAATTGTTGCAATCTTTTAATAACTGATTGTATGATGGTACGAGTCACAAATCACAAATAGGTCATAAACAATATTTAATAGTTATGAAATTAGAGACTGATGTTTATTAGAGTTCCTAGGAACTCTAATGTTTATAGCACGAGTACAACTATTCGATCTTCAATTTTTTTAAGTCTTTTGAGTAGTGTATTTTACAAGCATAACCCATTGAAAAATTGTTGCACTCTTTTAATATAGTTTTTTTTTTAATTCATTGATTGATTAATCGCATTGTGCGCGTTATTGCAAACAGAAAAAAAATTTAGTATCAAATCAACAATTTATTGTTTCATGTATAAGCAAGAATATAAAATCTTCTTGGAAGAATTTATAATCTTAAATTGACATACTTTGCTTACATAGAGAAAAATTTTCTTTATATATGCAAATTATATCTGTTTAAAATTATAAATTCTTCCAAGAAGATTTTACATTCTTGCTTATATATGAAACAATGAATTGTTGATTTGATATTAATTTTTTTTTCTGTGCAGCTTTCACAGAGAAACATTACATTTGTGCATAATGCGATCAATCAGGAATTAACTATTTGCATAAAAATAAAAATATAATTTTGAAGAAACGAGAACCAAGTGGTGCACAGACTTCTCGAGAAAGAAGACTCTCTCGCCCTTACGTACGTATCTTTTTAAATTGTTACTCGAAGCAGATGTGAGTGCAAATGCGTGCGGGAATAAATCCTTCAGATACACAATGCTCCCTCTCTGCGAGACTCCCCTCGATCCGTAAATTTCGTTGCTTACGTAAATACCGAGCGCCACGTATCCTTTACTTTGTGCTTAACTTCGTGAACCAGTTCGCCCTGTAATCCCTCGGGAGCGCATAGAGGCGGCGCAGGACAGGTCGAGTTTACTACAGCGAAGGAAATTCCCGCGGCAGCTCGCGCGTAGAATACCGAACGATAATTAGGTATCGATTTCCCACGTGCCACGAGGGTGTCGGCGATAATCGACTTCGCCTATCTTAGCTGTTGACCCTCTGGCCGCCGCGCCGCGCCGGTAAAGCGGGTGTATGTATCGAGTACGCTCATAGTACTCTTCCGGGTACTCGTGAATTCCTAACCCAGTTTCATTGATGGTAGGAGTAGCGAAGTATTTCGACGAGAACGCTCGGCGCGGATCTTGTGTGACAAATTGAAGGTTCTCTCCTCGGGTAAAAACAACCATTCAAAGTAAAATTCTCAGAACGGCAGGAATGTGATCTTCCGCATAATGGAAAGTTCGCAATTTTTGTAAGGAAAGTAGCGTCTTCAAAGCGAGAAACATATTCGGCGACCCAGTTTGGCCGACAATTTGAATTCTAGTTTTACAGTGAGCCTTCCCCAGATTCTCCTCTGTTCCGACAGATTCGATTATTAAAAAATTGGAAGGAGATTGTGGCCTAGATTCAGATCATCAGATAATTATTCGTACTCTTCTAGAAAACGTAGGGCGCAAATTAAATTTACGCTCGGTTAATGAATAATACAGAGAGACGAATAGCTTGGGAGAAAAAAAAACATGAAAAGAACTGTAAAAAACTTAACTAGAGTAGTTAATGTAAAAGCTTTCCATAAAAATAGCATTTTATTACGAGTAAAATAAAATTTTCTCAACGTAGTTTTCAGCTTTTCTCTATGTTGCCGAGTACTGTTTCTTTAAATTTCTTTTCAAGTTGATTTTCAAGCAGAAGTTTCTTACGCTAAAAATCAGTATACAAGATTTTAATATTCAAGTTACAATCAATACAATAGGTTTTGAAATAAGTGTTGCATTTTGACAAATGCTATTCAAATTTAATACTCTGCTGTATTATCGATACATTTTTTTTTTGTTAACTCTGCATCGTAGAACTGTGTGAAATATTAAATTTCAAAGTCAGCATGTAAAATCGATTCAAGTAATTGCTATATCGAAATAACTGGTTCTGAAATTTATACCGTTACTCGGGTGGGAATATTCCAAAAGATTAATATCTCCGAATCAGGGCGTATATGTCCAATTTCGCATATTGATTTTAAAAATAAGTTTTGATTAATATACGCGTACGTAATTTAACCCTGGAATGTTACTGTGAATGAATTTTCTCCCAAGTGCTAATTCAAGTTTACAGTTTTAGTTACTAAAATTTTGATAGGTTAAAATAATTAGATTTAATAAGACTTTTTGCATTATTTTTAAATTAGTTCTAACATTTATAAAGGTGTTAAATCGACAAAAAAGTATTTAAAAAATTCTTAATTATTTAAATAAATTTTCACACAAAGTAGTGTTAATGTAAGAAAAATATGAATGTAAGATTAAAAAGTATTTGTGTAACTTAGGATTTATACTTGACAATCTTAAAATCAAAACTTTAAATATTAGAATTTTTATTTATTTGTTCACCTCGTATCTCACGTTCGTGCAGTCCACATTCACATCTGCACTCATGATTCTATGACATTTCGATTTATTCAGATAAACAATTTTCTTTTGCATACAAAACAAGCAAACATATATTCATACGTGAATATTAAAACAATGCGAATAATAAAATTGCTGATATATATATATAAATTCAATACGTCAAGTTATTCTTTCATTTAAATAAATATCAAAACGAAAATGCTAACGCATACATCTTTTTCTGACCGTGCCATTTCACTACCCTTTTTCCTTCACGCAGAAAATAGATCATGTCTTAAAAATAACTCTATCCACAGCACACTGCGGAATTTCTAAGCGCCGTTTAATATATTTTCTGCTTTGGAAAGGGAAGGGGAAAGGTATACGGTATACACCGATGGATTATACATAGTGACGTTGACTTCGCGAAGTGAAATGCCCTGTATCTGGCTTGGAGGGTGCTGTATGAACAGGACAGGCGTTCTAGATCAGACCGTGCGGTGCACGAGGAAGAAGCCATCCGTTAAAGTTTATATTCCACACTCGACGCTTCCTACGGCACCGGAACTGCGGTGTTCTTGACGATATACGTACGGTCGCCATAAGTCACGTACTGTACGGCCACCGAAGTATTTTCCACCCCTTCGCGTATTTCAGAACTCGTTCGCTCTCTTTTTTCTCCGGGTGAGATAGATAGAGGTGAAGCGATCGAATAGGAAACGTTGACGTTTGACAAAAATTCTGCCGCAAAACATTCTGCCGCATAATTTGAAATATCTTCCGCTGAGAGTATAAAATATTTGTGCTACAATCGTGAATTTTCGAATGGTTGATTAATTACGCAGGGCAATATAAGTGAAGTAATGCGCGTAATGTAATGATAGATCGAAAAATATTTCAATTTAATAAATCTAGTAATAATAATAAAAAATATTCAATATGACTGGTGACAAAACTCTTTAAATATTTGTTTACAAATATATTTCTAATAATTTCGTGGATTCGTCTAATTCATTCAATTATTCAAAACTTGAATTATTAATTGTTCCAACGTAATCCGAAAGGTAAATGTATCAGTAATAATTATCTATCCTATTAATAATCATTACCTACTTATCATACATTATACATGACTAATAAATATTAATAAAGATAATGCAAACGTTAAATGATTGAACTCAGATAATCACAAATAATCAGACAAAATTCTACAAAATTCCTTGTTTTTGTGCCGTATCACGTATCAATAACTTTTTTAATGAAAAAATGTACAGAATTTGCATTCGTCGATTTTTCATCAGAAACAAAATCTAACTTTTCCTTTCCCGATCGTTCTAACGAATCCACAGAGGACAATGAAACGTAAACCTCCACTTCCTCGTCCAATCAAGCAAACGAGCTCCGATTATACAATATTTGGTCACGCATTCCCCGAAAGCCAGAGATGGAATCGAGAGAGCACGGAAGCGATTTAATTAAAATCGTTCTTTTACCGCGGAAAGCAGAAGAGTCGCGCGATCATGGTTTCTTTTGCCATAACGGAAAAGTGCTGAACAAGGGAGATAGATAACTGAATGTAGAAGGCAATTAGTGTTCGTTCGATCTCTTTGTGCGTCTGACAGTATCCGCTGCTCTGCAATGCGCAGGTAATTCATGTATCGACAAAGAAATCTTCCCGCTATCGAGCCGAGCGTTCCGCATAGCGAAATTTCTTTATTATCAATTTTATAAAAAAATGTGGATTAAAATTTCCGAGTGCTTTTAAAAATTATTCCCACGGAATTATCGAAGATCATTACAATAGAAAATTCGCGGATATTTTTCGAACGAAAAATTTTGCGAGAATTCATGCGTGCATAATTGTTTATATTAAAAATCGTAGTATTTGAGCGAGACTGTAGAGAGCTTAAGAAAGTGCTTTGTAACATGCGTTCTACAATTCGGTGCGACCTCCGAAGGATTCAGCATGCTCGTTCCCGTAAGCGCAATGTAAGCAACGAGTGCGCGCTAATGAAGAGAAGGATGATATAATTGTGCATTTGGTCGTGTGGCGAGTGCATAAATCTCGGTGCACGGCGCGAGCAGTCCGAAAGAGTATCGTGAGTAGGAGAAGGGTTGGGAGGAGCAAGAGGGCAGAATAGTTGCCGTAAACCTCTTATCTGGAGCAAGGATACCGAGGAAAGAGCAGACTCCAAATTATCTCGCATACAAACTTTATGTATACACACATAAATATACGTATACATGTATGTAGATTTCACATGCGCGAGAATGCCTCTCTTATTTTCTCTACATCATTCTCGGGAATATTTTCAGTCATTTGACATTTTCATGAACGTCGTCTCGCTATGTACGTCACTGTCAGTTAATTTTGACGTAATTGCAAGATGTAACGGGGACGTTTGCTATTTAAAGGGTATTCTAGTTCGAAAGGTCAAAAAAATCACTGTCTTTTAAATATACATTCTTAATTCGAAGTCTTTTAAATATAATACATTGCTCAAACGTTTTGTAATATTTGATGATTTGACGAAGTTATAAATCGCATGCTATAAAAAAAAGTGTATATAAAACTTTAAAATTATTTTTTTTTTAAAACGTGTTTTTTGATCTGGTAAAAAAATTCTTACATACCTTTTTCCAGCCTTTTAAACGTTTGTTTTAATCTTTCTTCAGATTGTTCGTTTTCTTCATGAATATTCAATATTGTGAATACGAGTAAATAATGTAGCAAAAATAATAGTAATTTACAATGAACATCTAGCATCGAAAGTTGAAAAAATATTCATGAATTTAAGCTATGAAACAGATAGTGTTAGTAAAAGATTATTAATAGATATTAATCATAATAAAACATATTTATTTTCTATTTTTAATAAATTCGATATTTTTTAAATAAAATGTACACTGAAAAAAAGACTGGTTATAAGTACCAAATGTATAGTGAAATAGTATCAATTAAATATTTGATCAATGTAATCAAAAATAATTTTACTTTTCTAAATATTTAGTAATTTATACCAGATTTGATAATACTTACTAAACATTTAGTAAAATAAAATTATTTTTGATTATATTGACAAAATATTTAATTGATACTATTTCACTATACATTTGGTAGTTATAATCAGACTTTTTTTTCAGTGTATATTTTTATTGTACATTCGTTACTCAAATAAGGATTGCAATTATTGTCCCTCTTTATTCTTCAAGAACAAAGTACGAGTCTTGTACTCCGTTGTATCTATGTATTAAACAATTTAACACAGACTTTGCTTTTGCAATGACAATGAGATATCAATTGATCTCACAGATCCTTTATCCATAGATCTCTAAAGATTTCACAGATTCGTGCGCCCATGTGTCTATTACTTATAAATCTCTCATTTATTATTCATGAATATACAGTCCCCTGAGGGCCCGTTTTAATGTCGCACAACACAAATTCTCCCTCTCATAAATAATATACCTCATTTATCGCGGTG
Organism: Solenopsis fugax; assembly: GCA_003595255.1. NCBI lineage: Eukaryota > Metazoa > Arthropoda > Insecta > Hymenoptera > Formicidae > Solenopsis > Solenopsis fugax. The sequence continues at coordinate 8,807 of QKQZ01036121.1, forward strand.
ACAAAATTTTGTGGCGGAAATACTGATTTTTATACCTTTTAGGTACGCCGCACGAGTGCTGCATAGTTAAGAGGAATATTTCCTATAACTCTGCACAGTTAAAAGGAATATTTCTCAGGGTGCTATTCGTTTCGCACATGAGTTATATATCGTTTCGCGTTTCTCTCCATCCCGTTTCTCCCCAGATCTGTCTCATTTTGCTCGTTTTTGCCCCTTATACAGGGTGTCTCGGCAGCAACTGCGGTTTCTCTTCATCATAAAAGCTAAATGAGTCTTTAAGAACAATCGCGATTTAAAATCTCATATGTCTTTATTATCTTTTAAACGGGACATTATTGAGATTAACGGCACGTTAACCCCATGGGTACGAGATTGCATCATTGAATGCGCGAAAATGTTTTGAAGCGTATTTGACCAGAGAGAAACAGAGAGAGAGAGACAGAGAGCTCTAACTCTTCCCACAAACCCACCGGTCTCTGTATCTTCTCGAACGCGATCCTCTTTAATTGTTTCGGCGGTAGCTCTCGTTGAAACGAAATGCGGTTGCGATGAGGAGCGCTATACGTACCGTATATCGACGCGTACGCGTAAATATGTAATACATTTACATACATATCACGTCCCAGCCTCCACGGTGGAAGTAACGCTCACATTGCCAATTTACATGTCCCGTCTTGGTTGCCCGTGAGCGCACTTCGCCTACTTACGTACATACGTGATTCCACACCCGTACACCGTAAAGACTTGCCTTCGTCACTTATATGAGCAAAGTGTCAAAGAAGCTGCGCACTGCCTCGTCACGAGTCAGCTAGGGATCAAGATGTCTGAGGTATCGCGAAAATTACTAAAGTCAAAACCGTGATCCAAATTTTCTCCCGGGAAAATTGTCACCGCGAGCAGGCCAATTTCTTCTTCGCATACACTTTCGATCATTATCAGATCAAAAAACACGTTTTAAAAAAACCATTTTGTCAATATAATCAAAAATAATTTTATTTTACTAAATGTTTAGTAAGTATTATCAAATTTGGTATAAGTTACTAAATATTTAGAAAAGTAAAATTATTTTTGGTTACATTGATCAAATATTTAATTGATTTCACTATACAGACTCATTAATTATTAGTGTTAAATATACACTAAGAGAAATCGTTTGGTAGAATAGTGATCAAATGAATTTTACAGTTACTGCTACCAAAAACTTAGTTACATTTAACAAAACTTTATGTAATTTGTTGTATGAAAATTGAAAATAATTATTTGATTAAGGCTACAAATTGTTTGGTCAAAACAACTATATATCTAGTAACTATCGCTGTAAAATTCATTTGATCACTATTCAACCAAACTTTGGTTGATTTTACCAAACATTTCTCTCAGTGTAATCTCCCGCCGATAATTCCGAGTTATTATCATGAAGATCATGAAGAAATAATGTATGTAGGATATTCCATGCAAATTCAAAGATTTGTAAATTAACTAAAAGTATCATAGAATATTCAATTGAAATTAGTGACATTAACATTTTATAACATGAGAGAATTCAGTTATAATTTAATATTAAATGATACATTATAAAATTTCTTTATCCAAATGTAATTACAATTCATAACATGATTAAATAAATCAATGTTAAATCGACCAATGAATGTAAGGAGATCCAGATTTGAATCCTGACCGAAATGACATTTTTCGCAATAAATTCTTTATAGTGTTGTAAGATGCTTGTTAGCGTCAAAGTATCATTAAATTGCTTTAATCTATTCCGGCTTGAGCTTTAGGACTAAGTTACAAGATTAACAAATAATCGGAGCGCATGAGCTGGAAATTGTATAATTCACATAAAATTATTATTAAGCATCAAGAATCTGCTTTGATCGATATGGCCTTTCTTTCATTTTGTATGTTTCACAGATGTCTAACTTCTTAGATTTTTGAATTTTTCGAGTTTCTTATCTTTGATTGCACGAGCATTTCTCTCACGAATTTTTGATTCTTTTAATAATTCACGTTAACGATTAAATCTGAAATTTCATAAATCTTTGGTTTTCGTTCGATTTCGATGCTTCGTTTCGTAAGATATTATCGGGTGAATTATACCTCGGTGAATTATCGGATGTGCAAAGCATTGTAAAAAAAAAAAGAGAAGAAGTATTATGGAGGTCATTGAACGGGGGCGAAGTTTCGGTCCGATAGTCGCTATCCTTAACTAATCTTAACTTCGGAGTGAATTTCGTGACCAATCCCATAGGAACTGTCGAACCTTAGTTCGCCGTGCGTCGACACGAGAATCGTTTCAAACCGACACAAGACTTCTGGCTCAATCAGATAATCTAACTACCCGGCAATACAATAATCCACGAAGTGATAAAATGAAGATAGTGAATCAATCGCGAGCTCATCTCAGTCGAAATTCAACAGCTGCAATCAAGGCCTGCGGAGATTTGAGTCGAAAAGTTGTTACTTTTGGTAATGCTGTCAGCTAGTTAGTACTAACTTAGATGAGAATCACAGAGAATCGAAGAATACGACGTTTTGACATATAAATTAATCAACAAAATAATATATTATTTATCTCAGCTAGTACCTTAATAAAAATTGAACTTTATTTTCGTCTAGTCATGAGATAGATAAATTGTGTCTTACGTGACTGCTATCTAGTAATATAACGCTCACTTTTTCTAGTAATTAATCTGGGCTTTATATCATCTTTTTATCATACCTATCTTGTTATTTAACCGATATATAGGGATCGTGTTGCAATACAACACTGTTAATACTGAAAATCTATAGTTTTTACATTATGTATAATATAGATTTTCATTAATCACTAAATAAATTTTTTTTACAAAAATTGAAATATACAAGAGCAAAACCGACCATTAAAATAGAAACACAATACTAATCTATTCCAGAATTCAAGTAATATTCATTACGTTTCGACTTAAGTACTCCTCAGTCAAGAAAATACAGTTAAAAATAAATCAATAATAAAATTTAACACTAATAAGTGGTGATTGAGATAAATTAATCATCAAAATTAATTATAAGCCACATCGTAGGTTCGACGCATATAAATTATACATATGGATGTCATCAAATATTTAACAGTTCTCGTTTAGTACCAATTTGGGATTACATAGAAAATTATGGATCTCTCTCTTTATACATTCATGAACTACACTCAAATAAGTGGGCTTTATACATCACTTATTTCCATAAATTTTCCTTACGTTTCTCCAAACGAGAAAAGCTGCTTATACCATTGCTTCAGCCAATGGGTCGTATTTGACTACATTTTGCGCTTGTCATGACGTATCGGCATCATCCATCTACGTTTTATTTTAGTATAACGAGATTCTTATAGTGATATAATTTTCATATTGCAGTCTTATCGATCAGCAGCGTCGATTGTATGTACACAAACGCGAAATTCGCGAATTTTCTGCCAGCGGCTGAACCGTCCGTCGGTGAACGATCGCGAAAACGCAAATGACATCGATGGGTGTAATAAATTACATATCGCGAAACGAGCCATCTCGATTACATATTTCGCAAATTGAACGGGAGCATAACGAAATTTTTAGCGAATTAAGCGAATCACCGTAATGCGGAACGACTCGTTTTAATAATCGGCGGAGGAAAATGGCGTTTAAATGTCCATTTAATTCGAAATCTCAAAAAGAGATAGGGCAGGATTTTCCGGGTCAAAGGATATTCATAAGCCATAGATGAAACGCGAGTCGAACAGACGGCGGTGTAACATTCGTTTTACACCGGTAATTAACGTTTTATTACCTACACTCGCGCGCGATACTTTAATGTGAGCGCGTTTAACACGCGAGATGCTCGAGTAATACTCGAATAACACATGCTTGTTGCACACGCCGCGGTCCGTAATAAAATTTATATCGCACCGACGTTTCTCTAGCGTGCATTTTTTTTTTTATAATGGAAATTATTTCTCTGTATAAAACGTTCGCAGAATCGCTTGCGCTTATATGACGCGAATAAATAAATACATTGGCGAAAAAACGAGCGGCAATTTATCGACTAATTGATACACATGAAATGTAATATCGATATTTTTAACTTAAGAATTCTGTTATTCTGAGGTATCTGTGCACATAATACAGGTAAAAAGCAATTCACTTTTCTACAACGAATTTATCTGCGCGAGAACATTTTTACTGTAACAAAAAAAAAACTAAAAATTTAATTAAATACAGATTAAAAAGTAATTTTATGTTGTACTATCAAAATAATTATGTTAGGACGCTCAATTATGATAATATTGTTGCGAAAAGTTTTGACATTCTAGCAAGTGGCTTAACTATCCAATGCAATATAAATTCTTTCCGCGTGTATATTTTACGATTACGTACTTTTCATTATGTGTAAATAAATCAATTATGATAATACTGTTGCAAAAAGTTTCGACATTCTAGCGACTGGCTTAATGTCCAACATAATTTGCTTAATAGTTTAACGTAATTATTTTTAAATTCGTCCTTCAGCAAAACCATTCCTTCCACGTGTATATTTTACGATTATGTACTTTTCACTTTTGTGTAAATAAAATCGTCCTTGTCATTAAGCCTCTCTTCAATTTTTAGAAAAGATTGATCTTGATTTTTACTACAGAATTACTACCAAAGAATAAAAACAAAAATAGAACAGTAAAACAATCCGTGCAATTATTTGTTATTACACGTATGCGAAAAAAAAGAAGCAAAAATATAAGACGATTTATTATCTCCAGCGTGTAAGTTCAAGCTACACAACTTCGCGTTGAATAATAATATTTAATCATATTTAATCACTCGCTCGGCATACTCGTGCCGGCGATCGCGCGACAATCTGCAACGATCGTTGCGTGTATCGTCATTGCGGAATTGTTTGCGTTCAATCAATCCGCGGCTTGTCCTCCTCGCATTTTCATTTTCCTACCAAGCCGAGATGACTCAAACGGGCTTTTAACGAAGACATTATTACCGCGAGCCTTCGAGACTGATTACTCTTCATCAATAGGAGGGCTCCACGGGCGCTCCCAAAGACTATAAAAGACAAGCCGGTTGCGGATCGATCGCAGTACACCGCGGCTTTTTATTGTCGCGGTGCCGAGCGCAAACGTGCAGTTCGCGTAGCGCAAAAACGTTGCGCCAGCTTGTCGCATCTGGCTCGCAGTATTGAAGCGGCGGCGTTGGTGGTGGTGGTGGTGGCGGCGGCGGTGGTGGTGGAGCGACGTTTAAAGGGTGAGTTTCTTAGTTTTACGAACGGCACTGCACCGTGCCCTTAATGCCCCTAATGCCCTTAATGCCACGTTATTGAAATAGGACAATATGGAATTGATGAGTCCGTCAACAGGCGCGCACACATACGTAAACACAATAGGAATATTATTCCGCGTTATTTATGATTTCCCTATTTTTCCTCTCGCAACTGTTTATTATACCCTGTATTTTAATGGAGCAGCGCGCATCGAAAACGGAGCGAGTTCTCGATCCGGCAATATTATTCCACGAGTGATTCGTACTTTCTCGTCGGGTCGTCCAGTTATACGCAGTTTATATTATAATGGAGCGATATTGAAACGGCGAGATAATTTAATTCGGAAATATTATTCTGCAATGCCTGACGCTATTTAATCCTCCGGCGAGAGAAAATTTAGATTATGATTTCTCTGATGATGGATCTTTATTCAAATGTAAAATGCCACGTCCGTATTTTATGTCAAAATTTTAAAATTTCAAAGGTTAAAATTTTCGTTGAGACAACGCTCGAAGCACGAAAATTGGTAAATGTAACGAGTAAACATACAACAAATATAAATACGAACGAAGGATTTTAGTAAACAAACTGTATCAACACGTATCTAAATGAATAAATTAATAACATGTATTATATATAAATAAATAAATTAACAGCCACAACTAATGAAAATTAATTTCCGTAAATATGTATAATTGCCGTATCTGATGTGTGCGTATAGGCAAAAGCAAACAGAGGAATACCGACTGATTGTAACGCAACGAATATTTCTTCTAACTACGGAGATTAATAGCGTCCCCTATGCAACAAATCTTTCTATCGAAATTGACAAAAAAAAAAGTTGATAAAAAATTGGGAAACGTATTGTCGATTCCGGTTATAACGGGGAATGAGGCAGTGAATGGGTGAACGAGCGCCATACGAAAGCCCGGGAACGGTTTTAACGAGGTTCGGGAGGGCGACAAGGACACGTAAGGGTGCGAGGTACCGTATGCAAAAACTTCCTGTGTGTACGCGTATAACAGTGGTATACGAAACTGTTCATGCAACAGCCACCGAGCGTTTCCCCAGGTAAAATCATGGGCGAGGAGCGTGCGACGAGGAGTGACAAAACCGTTTGATACAGTTCCCAACAAAACTCCGATGAGGCGAACTGTCCCAGCGAAAACGCGAGCGCTCGTGGCGATCCTAATTAGACCGATCACCGCCGGCATTTAATTAACCTTCCGCAGCTCACAAATTTCTTGCGAGCAACGGCGCGTGATTCTTCTCCTTCGATTTTATTACGATAAAATTAGCTTGTCTTCATAGAAAACCTTATTTGCAACTTAGTAACGTCTTAGAATCGTTTACGTGAACCGTAGTATTATAAATGCACCGTTCATCACTCAACCACAATATTTACATGGCGGAAGAATGTGAACAAATCTTATTAATTATGTGCATTAATGTGCGCATGATTTATTAGCTGATTATCATGAAAAAACGATGCTCGTGCAACGAGATCTTAATATTGTATCCATCTAATAATAGTGAATATTTAACCCGTGAATAAAAACCCGTTATGTGAATTCAAGATGATCATTAGAGATTTTTAATCTGCAACTTAATTGCAATTTGATTATTGTGACTTCCACTGAGTACACGCGAATAATAACTATTACGTTGAATATCACGCGGTGCATATTTTTCCGATGCTTCCTGCCACTGAAAATAACAGAGTTAAAAAAAAAAATACATTCTCCTTACGCGCAACGGTAAGCGGGCACGGGACAATTTTTAGTAAATTCGATGCTCCAATTATTTTGTAACAAGTTGCTCAATTGCGAAACTTGGTATTTTTCACGAGAATGATTTCGCCGACACGATTTTTGGAATTTTCGTCTATGTGTGATTGAACAATTGGAATGTGTAATTCGTGCGTAACGTGCGGGAACAATTTAGATTTGAATAGAATTTATATGTTTTTAGATATAAAATTCAGATCATTATCTTCATTCTATATTGCTATTCCGGAAATTGTGCAGAAATTGTTAAATAGTGAAATAATTATACTAGATGCTCTGAGGTAATTGCCTTTCCTTTTAACAGTACATTTCCTGATGAACTTAGAATCGATTTCTTTTTAGCAAAGATTCTGCCTCCTCTTTCGTTTATATTTTTCTCTCGCTTCGAACTTTAGTTACAGTCTCGTTTGTTGCTGTAATCATTATTTTTAACACATAGCTTATTTATAAATTTCAAGTAAAACGTACTCTTATTGATACGTTAAATAATTATCAAGATATTTAAATTATCAATTTATAAGGAAATATTAGAAACGTGAATTATTGTTGCGAAATAAAAATTCGTTCTCAGTTAGCTAGCGAATAGCTCATAGAAAAAATGCGCAACACAGAGTCATCAAAAGCAGAATACTTAAATACCTACATTTTCATCTCTTTTAATTCAAAAAGCAACAAAAAATGTGTAGAACGTAACGTGCGCATTCAATAAAAGAGTATAATAAATGTAATTTTTTTCTGTCAAAGAATTTTTTTCTATATTGTTATTAATGTTTTTCTTTAATGGAATCATGTATTTCCGTTCTTTGCGATTTGCTTTAATATTCAGCTGATATTGTGGATTATATAATGTCATAATATTATCATGAAAAAGTCTAACCTTTGAACTTTTGAACTCGGAAATTTATAATAAAGCGAGGGAATCTTTGAAACATAAAATCACATTTACGACAGTGAAACAGTGTTTAGTGACCATCCAAATAACGTTCCGCACATTTTTTTTCATATTTTCAAATCCAGAGAATATTTAAATATCTTGCTCTCTTCTTCTGGTGACTGCGTGACGCGCAGCCACGTTTCCGCACCGACAATATTATACCTGTAAATCCTGTGTGCGACTTTCCGGACCTATATGTATTATACGTTCCAACATGCGTCGCTCTATGCGCCCGAGAAAACGTATTTAGCCGGTAATGAGCGGCTGGAAGTTTTTGTTATAATTAGGTTGCTACCTCGCTTCCGGTATCCCGGTGTGCAAGCTCTCGCGGAACTGAGATTTCTTTATTAAGCCTCCTTTCTCTCTTTCTTTTTCGCTCTCGTGGTGCCCTAAAAAAATGTGTCACGCGCGTACACCGTGCACATTGTATACGGGAATAAAGATGCGCACGGCGCACGCCGGGTGATGCATATGCACGAGCGCGTTTTGCAAAAAGAGAGGGAGAGAGAGAGAGAGAGAGACTGAGGGAGAAAGAGAGAATACTTGATTAGTCCTTTTTCTGACACGCGTTCCGGAAATGTTGCCTTTATTAACCAAGATGAAGAGGAAACTCCCGGCACTACGGCTCTCCCTTTGTCACAGAGAACAAATTTAGCTTTTCACTACGTTGAGTCTTCCAGATCCTCTATTTATTTATTTATGCATTCGTTCTTTGTGTTCTTGTACTTTCTCTTACCAACGGAATAGACATTTTTACGCCAAAAATTAACGCGTAGCTTCTTTCGGGGCAGATCGTGCGTTATTCGAAGAAATTACAAATATAGCTAAGGGAAACCTCGTTTCAGACTTTCGGCAACAAAATGCGCTCGAATTTACCGAGAGATACTACTGTCGCAGAATGCCACTGTTCCTAAGGTCCCACAGGTCACTTTGCAAGTAGGTAAGTATAAATTGCACCGTGTGCTTAAGGAAACTTCTCGTTTCCCCTTCTTCCCCCTTGCCCCCTTATCCCTGGATAAACAAACTTATCTGTTTGATTTGCTCGAGAGTGAAAGAACGTTCTCTCCATTGGCGTTCTCTCTGCACGACCGAGAGACACTGGTATCGATCGATTCGGGACAAATGCGGGTTTATGCGGACGCATATCACGGGATTGGCGTTCGCGCTTAATGCATTCGCGCATCATAAACATTTTCCTTTCGGCTGTGACCTGTCAGTCGCGTAAATAAAGTATGACAAGGGCATTAATCGCAGGATATCGATATTTCCTCGTCGCACGTCGATATTCCCTCATTTTCATGGGCTATAAAACTACACCTGGACTGGACTATAAAAATAGTAAATTGCGATCTAAATTTACGAACAAGACTGCCACCGTAGACTCTTCCTATTATTAAAGCGCTGTGCTGACGTATTCACGTTGTACAGCGTCCTAAAATTGTGAATTGGTACGGATTATGGTGTAGATTTAAAATTTATCTATCGCGTTACTCAATTTAGCGCTTTAATCTTTCGAATTAGTTCGCGACTTTGAATTAAGATTAATTTTTTTATTTTGGAAAGTCTTTGTATCGTTTTCATCTCCAGTTACTGCTTTAATAAAATATCTGTACGTGATCATTATATTTTGTGTGTCGACTGTTTCGAGGTAGATAAAATAACTTAAAATGAACGAAGTCACTGACGTCACCTTTATATTTTCATCCATCATAAAGCAGTAGATGCTTTTCCGATTCGATTTCGTAGTTGAAGTCTTCGACAGAGATAAAATGTAAAAACATTGCACTATTTTATCAGGGGCCGAACAGATGTCTTATTCATTTTTCATATTTTTAAAAATTATTAGTAAGTTATTAACAATTTTTTCATTTATCAACGAGAGTCTGCAATAAATTTTCGATATTTTTAATATTGACTAAATATCGCGAAATGTCAATGTTGCATCTCGATCTGTTAACAAATTCCAGTTGCAAGAATATTTTTCCAGGTTATTCATTTAATGGTTAGTTATTGATCGATATATGCAAAGTATTTTCGTCAATTCGCACCATATATCATCTCCGCTTTATATAATAATTTATAAAACTCTCTTCCCCTCTCTTCGAATAAAAAATAAAAAAAAACATTCTGTTTCCAGCTCTACCTATTATTGTTCCATAAATTTTCAAGTTTTTCTATTTCGAAAGTAATGAGCAATAATGTATTTGGAAATTTTATAAAAAAAGTTTATACACTGAAAAAAAGTCTGGTAAAAAGTCTGAAAAAAACTACTAAATATATAGTGAAATAGTATCAATTAAATATTTTGTCAATATAACCAAAAATAATTTTATTTTACTAAATATTTAGTAAGTATTATCAAATCTAATATTAGTTACTAAATATTTAGAAAAGTATTATACATTTGGTAGTTATAACGCCTTTTTTTTTCAGTGTACACTGAGAGAAAAAATTGTAGTGGTGGCAACTATAAGGGGACAATCATACAAATTTTGTTAATATAATTATAATATATAGTTTAGTGAACTATATTATACTTATTGCAACTAAGTTTATGGTTAAGAAAGCTAATAAAAAATAGTTGTAATTACTAATTAAAATATATTATGTAGTATACTACAACTATTTTTTATTAGTTCTCTTAACCATTAATTTAACTGCAATAACTGTAATATAGTTCACTTAACTATATATTATAATTATATTAACAAAATTTGTATGGTTGTCCCCTTATTGTTGCCACCACTACAATTTTTTCTCTCAGTGTACACTNCTCTCAGTGTAAGAAGAGGAGCATTATTAGAAATTGTCGGATTAATTTACAGAAAACTGTACACTCGATGTAGAAACAATCGGCACTTGTGTAGCGCTCAACATTAAAAATTACTCGAAATAACCGGTAGAGGCGCAAACTGTAGGGATCGTTTCAAGATATCGCGTTTATCATTAATAATTTATGCAGCGAACGCATCGCATTACTCGCGGGAGTAGCTGGCTAATATCCGGCACGTAGAACCAGCTGCAGCAATATCGCGGAATCAGCGCACGAATTTTCGGTCATCGCTTTATCCCCCGTGTATCACGGTGCGCCGCGAGCGC
>QKQZ01036147.1:0-40888 GCA_003595255.1 Solenopsis fugax
ACGGCGACGACGGCGGCAACAACGGCTCACCCCTTTATACGACACGATAGTTTCATCGCGAAACTGCCGCTGTTCGCATCTGTCGCCTTTCCCATTACCGTGCAAGCATACACCGGTCCATTTCCCGCCGGTAAACTCAAGTGCGCTCTCAATTCGCTCCCAACCCCGGTGTTTCTCTTTTACCACCCGGCGAGGCGGCCCTTTTCTCCCGCGAGCGCGCGCGCTACAACCGCGGCTTATCGCCGTGATTAAACGAAACGAATTACCCCGGCTTTAATCGGCCGTTACCAAGGGCCACCGCGGCATACGGCAGTTCGCTGCTAAGCTCGTATCTGACAATGTTGTTGTTGATTAGATGTGAGCTCTCGAAGGAGTCCATTCGGTGGATGGTTTGATGGCAAAGGAGATTCGACAGTAAATTTAATCATATGATTGTTGAAAGTTGAATAGAGTATACTGAAGGAATTTCAAATAATATACAAAGGATTGAAATTGGAAAATTATTTATAAGATACGTACATGTTGAAATTGTATTTCTTTTCGAGGTACCGTTTGAAAAGGCGTTTAGGACAGAGGAACTAAATTTGTGGACGGCCCACGTCACGTTGCGCGCTCTAAACTCAAGTGAAACGTCGCGGAGAATGCACGAAAATTCCTGAAATGGCATCGCACGTGGCGTTATATTCGAGCGAAGAATTCACGAGAAATATTTATCTAGCTCGCTCGCTGCTGGTGCGCGCGTCCGCGGAGATGTTGGTACCCTCGTCAAATATTACACGGCCGCCCGTAGCGTTCGCGCACCACCGCCGTTTCCATTAATAAACGCAAGAGAGTCGCGGAGATAAATTTTAGCGCGGCGTAACACAAAACCGAGCAACGCCGCGCGGCCTTTGCTGCAGCAATAGAGAAAGAGAGCGAAGAGAGCGAAAGAGAGAACGGGCGTTCGCGCGCGCGCGCGCGCGCGTTACCGGGCGCTTTTCATAAAATATGACTGCTTTAATAAATCCCGCGCGATGTTGCGACGGGGCCCAAGACAAGGTCCGAGACAAGGTGCGCCGCCGGTTCGTTCTCTTCCTCGGGGGAGAGAGGGAGAGAGAGTGACGTTCCTCACAGCGGAAGTAAAAATTCAATGCCCCGTTTAAATAACCCATCATCAACGGCGTCTTCCGTCCGGTCGCTTCGCAGGGGTCGGTATGTCCCTCTCTCTTCCCCGCCTTCCCCTGGCCCGCTTTCGTAAGGGCGAAAGCGGGAAAGCAGGAGAGATAGAGAGAGAGGGGAGGGAAGAGAGAAGCAGGTCCCGAAAATCCTCAGGGGTGCGATCGCTAGACGCGCTTTCCACAACGTATCTTCCCACCGTTGAACCCGCTCGACCGGTGTCACGTCCACCCCGTTACACGAAAGAATTTCCAGCGGCCCTTCCGCTCCTAAAGAGACCCCCAGCGAATCGACGAGGGGACCCCCAGCGTGTGCCCCGGCGCATCTCCCGACCCCCCAGCGACTGTCACGTTCGCCAATGACGATCGAGCGATTCGAAAAACTTTGCCTTCCGGACCAATCGGCACCGCGACGCGCGATCGCGATCTTCCTCCTCGTGTCTCTTCGTACGTTGGAACATCTTCTTGACGGCCTTGAAAAATCACAGGCACGTGCGGCCTCCTTCCCGTGTTCCAAATTTTATTATTGGTTTTATGTACGGCGGAACCCGGTCGATCGGGACGAGCAGCTGCCTGTTGGCCACGTTTCGCGCCTTTTTCGCGCGTCGCCTCTTTCCTTTCTTTCTATTCTTTCGCTTTTCTTCCCTCGCCGCACTCGCCTCTCTTCCTCGTGGCTTCTCGTACGTACGTACGTACGTCTGTTTGGCCGTGCGCGCGTGCTATACGGCCACGATACACCAGGGTCGTGAAACATTGCGTGAGGGCTTTTTAAAGGGACACACGGGCGGCGCTTCCTGACTCGCGTCCTTCCGTTGTTCCTTCCGCGATTCGCCGACACGGGGATTTAAATTTTAAACCATACCGAAAATGCTAATGCGCCCGACACCGCGGCGACCTCGTTCCTTTTCCTGTCTCCGGGTCAAGAAAACCGTTGCCGTTCATCTTGCCTTTAGGTGACATACGCGTATCTTGTCAGACAGGAATGATTATTTCTCCAACAGACTCGAACAGTGAACTATCCAGCTTTACGGATCTACACGAGTTTATGTGCCTTTTTAAATGACTCATATACTATAATTCGATTCGATATTGAATTACAGCAGTTTCATTGATAAACGAATATCCTCCAACCCGATAATTTTTTTTTTCGTTCATCTTAAGCTGCTGCCCTGTCGTCATCGTAATTCAAGATAGTCGATCTTCACATTTTCGTTAAATTAATTTTCTCATCAGGGATGCACCGTTTCTCATCGTCGTCGCCGTCGTCGTCGTCTCTTCGATATTTTCTTTTTAAGTCTCTCGCATCATACAATATTGCTTCCGAGTTCGAAGTGGCGATATTACAACGACGCGCACGAGACATTCCTATCTAGATTAATTAATAATGTATATACGGCGCCGGGCGAATTTTCCACGGCGTGCAGAATTCTTCGATCGACCCTCGCCCGGCGGACGCCGCGTACACGCGGCAGGATCGTTAATGGAAGATGTAATTGGAAAATACTTGGCGCGCCTCCGTTCAATTCACCGCCGTGTTTGCTCGCGATACGCGACGAACCGAGTTATCGCAAGAATCCTGCTTCTATCGGCGCTATAATCCCGCGGCACGGTATATAAACTTTATTCCGCCGGTCCGCTCCGACGATGTTGCTACGCGCTTTTACGTCGCCTCCGCCACCCGAGAGAGGATCGATGTCCGGATCTTTGTGAAATTTCATCGCCGCCTATCGCGGACGCGAGGAAAGTATACAATAGAAAATGTTATACTTCCTCCTACGAGAAAAATACGATAGTCTGTAACCAGAATATCAAAGTAATTTGCGTAGAATGGAAACGCACGTAAAATTATAACGAAGAAAGAATATAAATTGTTACAAAGTTACGTAATAATAAAAAAACGTATTAAGAGGTCTGATTTTTCTGACGTTTAGCTGGAAGGTTCCATGTAACGATCTTATAATCTATTGTTTAATTAAAGAACGTTTGAATTAAATTTCTATTAAATCTTTTTTTATTAAATTAAGAAAATTAATTGGTTGTTCTCTGCGTGTACCTTTCCATTATAGTTAATTTATAAAATTTGAAGAACAAAAGTGAGAATTTGTTCTCGCGCTTTAATTTCGAAAGATATTTAGTTTTTAAGATTTTTTTTTTTCTTCATCAAAGTGGTACCGAGGTATCAAGGAAAATTTTATGCCACCCCGAATACAGATACGTGTAACGATAATAATTCGTCAGACATCCATACGTCAATAATTTAGCTCGCGCCCATTTGGCTCGCGGCACAGGCGCATTGGATATTATCACGACCATTTTCCACGATACGGCGCACTTTATGCAATGTATTTTCCCCTCCTCGATATAAGCGGCTTACTGGTTTTCATTAATTAGGCGTTCGAATTACAAACTTTGGCGGGGGTTGAATCGTTTTGTGGTCTTGAGACATCGTCATTCGTCGCAAATCGGAACGGCGTATCCGTTTCCCGATTGTTGTTACATTATATTGAGACAGCGAATGAGAAGGAGAAAGGTCTGCGATAGATAAGGGGGAACCAAGGGGATCGGACTTGATGCATAAACGGAGAGTGGAACGTGAGGGTGGCTACAAAGCGCGGCGAGAATACTCTTGAAAGTGAATACTAGTATCCAATTGCAGTTACCTACCGTGTCTCCAGTTGTTCAAAGTGCGTATAACGAACGAGAGAGGTAGGAATTAATTGGCAGGTTGCTTTCAGTGGCGCGAGCGCGCGATGAGGGAAGCCGAAAGGAGGTGAAAAGGAAAGGTCTTTGAAGAAACGAAAAACACAGGGCACGCCTCGGCAGTTTATCGATGAACAACAATACGTCCCGCGAATATACAAATATCACAAATTTTAAAAAGATAACTTACATTGAAACAGCTATGCGGAAGAAATAGCCATCGCAAATCACATTTGCAAGTAAATATTGGAAATGCTGAATTGAGATTGCAGTCCAAATATAAAATTGAAAAATACGAGTTTGTCATTTTTCTTCTATTAGCAGTTTTTCATATTGGCCATTTAGAATCGATCACATACACGTTTAGAGCTAAAACTTAGGCTAACTAAATTTTCTTTTTCATCACGGATACAACAAACTAAACTTGAAAACAACAAATCGCTAAATACCAATTTAATTCTGGTTATTAATATATAGAAAATTTCACCTGAAAAATTCACAAATTTTTTCATATAAGAAACAAATTTCTTCATGTAGACAAGTTATGTCTGTTTAAAATTATTAAATTTTTTTAAGATTTTATATTCATATATATGAGAATATGATTACTGATTTGATAATAATTTTTTTTCTGTGAAGGATCATAATTTTTGGAACAGTCTCTCGCAATAATATTTCGCGTCTATTGTTTTCCATTCATTGCAGCTTCACGCCGACGTCGGTGTAGATCATGAAAACTAACCTGAATGATTCATTTGCAGCTTATCGAGAAGTCGAACATAAAACCGCATTACACTATGAAATACACACAATTCTAATACCCTCTTTCATGGCAATACCTTAATATATAATGTGCTCTGACAATCATTATAATTGCAAAGTAGCGCCAAAGCTACCATTGCCCATGACTGAAGAGTAGTAGCGTGTTGAGATGCTAATTAGTGGGTTAGACTAGAGAAGACATTTACAGCAAGCGAGGGAAAGCTTTCAGGTGCGCTTTCAAAGACTTTCAAAGTACCTCGCGAGTGTATACTATCTCCATAAATTTTTGGCAAAGTGTCGGATCTCTCTCTCTCTCTTTTTGAATATTATTCGTTAATAACAGTTTGCAGTATGCGTAAAATGTGAAGATAATTTTTTTTCTTAAACGCACCCTTATCTCGCAAATTTCTAATCAGAAAATAAACGAGTCTTGATATATTCTCTGTAAAACAACAAACTAGTACTCCATGCTGGTAGTACGCTTTGTAACTTCAACCAAATATACTATCTTAATTTTTTCAGTAAACAGATCAACACGTGGAAATGTCGGCACACAATTGCATTTTATCTGGAACCCGTGCGACCCGCGCGTTTGTTAAAACAATGCACTAGGTGGAGGCAGATAGAAGTGCATTGAAAATAAAGAGATAGCCGTTCATATTAATCGGCTGTTGCAACATTTACATTAACAGGTAGACATAATTATTTATGCAAACAATTCCGTGACGTTCGATTTACTCGCTTGAAATGCACAAACGATGCACATTTAAATGGTCGAACTTTCCCTCCCCCCCTCCCCCTCTCTCTTTAAGTAATTTTCATAAATATTTTACAAAGGTAAAAAATTGAATTAAAAAAGTCACGCAAACGCGGGGACAAATTAGCAATACAAAACTGATGTCATCTGTCGCTTTCTCGCGACTAGTCGATATCGCGATTATGCGGATCGCATCCGCGAAACGAGTTCCGCTCTTTACATAACGGGGGCGATCTCGCGGAATTGTCAGCGGTTAATTGCGTTCTCTTGCGCGCGCGAGGAGACGGCGCGGAAATAAAAAGGGGATACCCGGGGTTAGCGCGCGAGCCTCCGCGCGAATTCATATTTATTCAAAGTGGAATTAACGACGAACGAGCCGGGACGGAGGGCTGAGGGGTGAGAGAGGGGGATAAAAAGCGAGCGCGCGCACTCCCGATCAATAAGTTCAACCAATTCTACTACGGCCCGACGCTTTATGGACTCGTTACAAACTCGCGTGCGTAATTATCTCCATTCCGAATTCACGTAGGCATACACGCGCACGCACACGCATAAACGTGCGACACGCCGATCGCATAGTGGTCCCTTTAATCTGTACGGCCGCTTCCTACGCGTTATCGGCGCGTGTCGCGAAGCGGAACGTAACGCCCTCGGATTATCGCGCGTATTAAGGTCGCGCGAGATTCGCGTTTCGTCGGTTTAATTTGGGTAGTTTTTAACATGTCACGTTTGGCGCGACAAAGGGCTCATTTCCTCGCCGAATGCCCGAGCGATTTTCCAATTTCGCCCGAATCACAGGCACCGCGAGCGCGCTGCCCTCGTTACGCGTTAAATACAATTACT
Source organism: Solenopsis fugax (assembly GCA_003595255.1). NCBI lineage: Eukaryota > Metazoa > Arthropoda > Insecta > Hymenoptera > Formicidae > Solenopsis > Solenopsis fugax. Next base: position 6,217 of record QKQZ01036147.1, read on the forward strand.
CGGCCCTTTAAAAAAATCCCCTTTCGACGCCGCGATCGACCGCGAACTTGGCAAGTCTCGTTAATTCGCGATGAAAATTTTATTAAGACCGCTAGCAAGAAAAGAAAAATACGTGGTCTATCGTAACACGCTTGACGTCATAACAACGATATGAATTTGCGCTCTGAAAGGCGTTGATTTAATGTCAATCGCAGCTGTAGCGAGCATGGAAAGCGTTAATAGCATCCGCGATTGTGCAATTACTCAACGTTAGACATACAGAAATGGAATCGAGGATGAAAAAGACATGTAATGAAACAAATGAAATGGGTGCTCATCGACGTTGCGATATAAAAAAAATAATTCTAATATCGTGCACGATTAATATATTCTCGGATCAAACGCAACATTTATATGCAAACTATGGAGCGGAAAGCTAGAAATGCATATGTATTTAAAAGCGGTGTTTGTCCCGTATCAAATTATTCTGTCAAGAATAAATTTGCAGTTTCGATATACCCCCCGTTGGTATTAATACAAGATTTCATTATGTCTTTGATCAAAATGAGATATGTCAATATCCAGTTTGATCTGATATTTGCGATTTCTTCTTGGCGGGTTGCCAATAACAGTCACCCTCAGTGCTGTCCCGATAGTTTGCGTATCGTTAACTTCCGTCTCAGCGTCTGCGATCGAACGAGGAGAGCCCCGGTAGCGGCAGGGGGGGGGGGAGGAGAGAGAAATTGACTTGTGGCGTCTGTGAAAGCTCACACGAGATCGAAACCGCAGCAAACAGAAGGCGTCTACCCGGCCTTAATTAGCTGACGGAAAAGTGAGGAAAATTGTGCGCCAGCCTAATAGTGGTGGCGTTCGTAGGGAAAAAGTAGACGTGCGCGGGAGAACGAGGGAGAGAAGGGCGAAGGCCGCAATGACCCGCGACGGCTAATGACGTCACGTCGCACAAAGAGCGCCGAGAAATTACGATTGCAGGTGGCCGGGGCATTTCTCCGTTTACGTGTTGGCGAACGACGTTATTCGGCGAGCGCGCGGAACATTTAATTGGCCTACGGCGTCAGATAAAAATAGACATCTCGGCGATTTGATTCGCGGCTGTCTCTTTCGATTGATATTAATATATTCACATTAAAAGTAGTCAGAGTTAAGAGACACAGCTTGAAGTGATTGAATTATCTCCGTATTAATTTAATTATATTTTTCTACTTTTTTTCCCAAATTCCAGACCATTAGAAATAAATGTTAAAATAAAAAAAAAGTTATTGCATTTTGCGTGTAAATTAATTGGGCAACTGGAAGAAAGCCAGAACATTTTTTTCCGACAAAACTGTGTCATATAAAACAGTAATATAAATGATATTTCAGGTGTACATATATACATATCTATATATCGTTATTGTTAATGACACTGCAGGTAATACTCGTCATTTCGATCGTGCGTTTTGTTACGAATGTTTCACTCGCAACACACGTTCTTCGCACTTGCGCGCGCAATGATAATCGCACAGTTCGTTTCATTGCGTTTCGTCCATTTCATCTGTTTTTACCGTGACGAATACTCTCTTCAGGGTACGTGGCGATGAGAGGCGCGAGAGCGTGTCGCACTTGACGATTTTCAATTTCTCCCGAGCCTGAAGCTCGTACGTTCATTCGTTCGCCCTCCCGCTCGCTCGCGATTTTCCCCAAGCGAGAGAGCTTTGAATTTTTCGTTCCACCTTCTTGAACGCTCGCACATACGCGGCTTCCATCCCCTCGAGCAGCGAGGCCCATTCAACTGCTACCCCTGTTACTCGCAATCGCGAGCTTTCCCGATACGTCTTCCATCGCGCGTTGCGCGGAAACCAGCCGAAAGAAACTGGGTCGAGAATGCTGACGTCAGTTTCTTGAATACTGTTCGATTATCGCATTTTTCAATGTTTTTTTTTATTGGCTCGTAGCGTATGTACGCATATGTTTTAGAGCTCGTTCGCCTGTATCTTGAATGGTGGTCACCGTGTGGCAATTAATACAAGGTTGAAAACGCTCTCAAAGTTTCGTGCGTTTTAGCTAGTTTTTAGCTAATTAGCAACATCATCTAAAAAGTTCCCAACTATTTGCGACGATTAATTAACGCTTCTTCTGTTGGATTATTTGTTGAATAAATTACTGATGTAATTTCCCCATAAATCATATATGTATATAATATATCTATATTCTGTCACATGTCAACATATACATAGATATCTTTTAGCACATTAGCAAATTAATAATATATTTTATTTATATCTATTTTATCTTTGAAATAACTATTTAACACAGTAAATATTAAATATGTAATAAATATGAAAATAATATTTAAATCAACGTACGATCGATCACATACTTTCTCCTGATGTTGTGATGAATCTATTTTTTTTTTTAGAATTCAATGAGTCTGTTTGTTTTCGTGATTGCAAATATTTCTAGACATTATTGAATTTATCCCTTTGAACTTGACTAAGAGATCTGCTAGTCCGAAATCCGCCATTCCCGTACTTACCCTTCAACTCTTTCCAATGTGACCCCCATGAGACACCATCCCCCGATTACTATCCCCGAATAACCTGTTTACACATGAACCAGAGAGATTGTAGGGTAGGACGGAAAGAAACTAAAAACGTCAATAGCAGGAGACATTGTTGCATGCGTAACGTTCGGTAGATGTCGTCTAGAAAGACAAATAACAATGTCGATTTTTCTTTCTCGTCGTGTTCCGGTTCTCATCACAATACCCACTCTGCATTTCCTTCCTTTTGCGTATATTCCCATCTTGCAGAAACTTAACGTTTCGAAAGTTGTCCTACTCACGACTTCTACTGAAAATATTTTTTTCTACACAGTTGAACAATTTTTGTTAAATTTAACATATATCGCATGCTCCAAATGGTCTATTCAAATTTTTCTATTAATTTAACATTTCTGTTAATTTCACAAGATGAATATGTTAGAAAGTAACATAAATATTATGTAAAAAATTAACACGAAAAATGTAACACTTTGACACAGTTTGGAAACGAAATATGCAAACATATTTCTTCAATAAAATTAATATTTATAATATATTAACACGTACATTTTATTCATTTAGACTTTTCTTCATCTTAGACTCCATTTTATTCATTTTATTCATCTTAGACTTTATGTTTTAAAACTACATTACTTTTATGTTATTTGTTTATTTGCTCATAAATTGTTATTTTAACACTAAGAAATGTTAAATATCAATTTAACACAAAATGTTCAAATAATATATATCACGTTATGTTAAATTAACATTTGGATATGTTAAAAATTTAACACAAAAAATTTAACAAGGACTGGTTTTAATATAAATACAAAATGTTTTTTTACTGTTTAACGAAAAATTCATTCGATTTTATAATTGTACTTTTTTCCGTATAATATTTCCAAGTGAAGCCATCTGAAATTAGTATTACATAAACATGTTTCTTTGTATGAATTATTCGATTGCTATATAAGGGTGAAGCTTTATTTAAGAACACTTAATTCCATTTCCGCATATTTCTACATTTCTATAGTCTTATAAAATTCTTGTGAGCTGCGTCTGGTCGTTGCCCTGGCGATTTAAAAGTTACTGGCAACCCAATTCATCCTCGAGGCTATGTCCCCCGTTCCTCGAAGATTCAATTCAGCATGCATAATTCCGCGAGCGGGGAGGATGAGCCGCGCCATATATACCATCAGGAAAAGGAAGTACCGGCAGGTTTTCGGGCGCGAAAGGAATTCCCCGACCTCGTCGAGAGCGTGTCGGTAACCCCTTTTCTTCCTGATGCGCCCCGGCTTTTCCCAACGACCCCCTGCGAGAACAAAAACCGCGGGACCGACCGGTTCGGCGCGAGCGAGAAGTAGCGAGGACTGGACACGAGGGCACGTAAAGAAGGAATAATAAAATACCACATTGAAGATGAAGGAGTGGGGAGAAAGACCACCAGCAGCTTTCTCGTCGCGATTTCGTGAATTTCTCATCGCGAGTTAGTTGGCCTGTCGTCATCAGCTAGAGTGCAATTGCGAATCTAGTTGCGCCGGAAGTGCAAAGTATCATCAGCGTTTGATTCCGCGATCCCGATTCTGGGATCTCAATTTTATTCGCGTCGTCGATTGAAGCCAAGTTCGAAGATTCGATAATCTCTAATGAGATTTCACTTCCGTTGAAGTTCGAGCGAATTGACCGTCTCGATTCGCCGCCCAAGACACCGAGATGATTAATGACACCTAATATTTTCCGGAACAACGTCCAACCGTCGAAAGATTCGATCTATTTCGCGAATCTACACCCCNNNCCCCCCCCCCCCCGGTCGCCATTAGAGTCGCTTGCGTGCTTTATTGCTATAATACCGCAAGACATCGCGGATTCCGCGCGGAAATGCCGCGGATGCCGTCCGATAACGCTCTCCAGGCACAAACGGTCGCGCCCTACCAATAGATGATTGATATGTTTGCCGTCTGTGTGTGTGCCGTTACGTTTTTTGCGTCGAATCGCGGACGCATTCGAGCCGGTAAAGCGTGACTCCGGTACATGACATGGATGGATACAATAACGGCTGGTATCATCATCAGCATCACCATGATCATCATCATCAACGCCAACAGCAGCAGCAGCAACAGCACCAGCACCAGCACCAGCAGCAGCAGCAGCCGCCGTATCAGCAACAACAGCCGTATTACGGACATCACCATCAGTACCAGAACCAGCATCATCAGTACTCGCAGCAGTACTCACCGAATTATCTCTATCGATTTTCCCTTCAGGTAATCCACGGTATCATCGAACAAAACAGCACGGCTGATTTACTCGCTGCTTTGTCCTTACGGATAAATGGAATATCGCGTGTAGAATAGGGGGGAAAAAAACAAAAAAGACTATCTTGATTTTTAATATTGTCCGAATTGCTCGAAATAACTGGTAATTTGAATGAAAAATGCTGTAACGCTCAGCGTAAAGTTAATCAGCATAAAATTAAATAATGCTTACGAAAGTGTATAGTTAATAAATTGTTGTATTAATTATTACATTCATTGAAAATAGGGGCTTAATCATATTATTTTTTATAATTAACAACATATGAATTATTGAGATCTTTTAATAACGTTTAAAATCAGTGGAAGAGAGTATGTTGCGCCTCAATAATGTTATATATTAAAAAGATTATACGTACAATATCAAAATAGCAGTTATTAACTCTCCATTGCCCTATGAGGCGAACATTTATTCTACATCTATGCGATTAAAAAGATCAAATCTGAATTCTGTTCTGAACATTTGATCTTTTTAATCGCATAGATGTGGCATAAAAGTTGACTTTGAAACTTTTTAACTTTTTGTTTATAATTTTCTACAGTATATTTGTATGGTTTCTTCAATTTTATTTAGTACTATATTTTTTTTAAGACTTTGAAAATGTTAACGTGTGATATATCTAAGCACGACGCTTATGACGAGAGCAAATATTATATTATATGCATACACATAGTCTCCCGCTGTTGTCTAACTGATTTACTGCGATAAATTGACCTGATGTCTCATCCTTTTGTTTTAACAAGACTGTGTTGACGCAATACAGATTGTGTTTATATTTTTACTTCTTTTTTTCTCTCAACGGTCATCTCCATGTGATCTGAGAAAACTATGTGGAAACACACTAATACAGTGACACACATACAGGCGCGGCTCTCATACGAGAGTATTAACGTTCGTTTGTCGAACAAGAGCATTAGAAGGTTAAAAGCGATGAAACACTCTAAATTATAAAATATTACAAGGATTTAATCGCTATTTTTCAGCGACGCGTGCCAAATATTTTTGACTATTTAATACCATCGAAGAGGATTAACTCTACAAACTGAAATTAATTATCCAGTTATTTCTCGATTAGGCATGCGAATGCAATTTCGCACGTGGACCGCTTGGCGCGTTGATAATATCGATAGCTAATATAGAGAGAATAACAGAGACGAGACGAAAGAGTAAGAGAGAAAGAGAGAGATTAAAGGGGAGCTTCGTCCCCCCTCCCCCTCTGTCCATGTGAAAACCATTATATTCGGCATCAAATGAACGCGCTAATTGTAATTTAATTATTTTACAGTATTGCTTATGAACGAGGTTTCAAAATCCCATTATCAATTACCATTATTTTGATAATGTCCTGTGTGAAATTCGCGATGCAATTCTTATTAAGCGTAGCGGTTCACAGCCCCGCCATGCTTTTGGTGTTATGACCCCATGCTATAATCGTCGAACAAACGGATAACGCGTGATACTGTTTTCCATCTCGTGAAATCGCACATTTGATAATATTGAATGGGGGGGAAGGGGGTTTAATACTTTTCTGTTCACATACAAAGATTACGTTAATCCAAGAAACGACGCTCTGCATATTTATCAGGCGGTAATCAATTCCGACATTCGATCGGAATATAGGGCATCGGTGATCGTTATTATTAACAACGTGAATGCACGGAATATATATTATACTTCCGACAACAACGATTTTACTCTGTAACATTTTCGCGCGTGTATCTCCACTCGGCTCTGCTTTTTACAACGCGAGAAATACGCGGCTGCAGCCATACGAGGCTGGTAATTTTTCACCGGAAATCAACCCTTTCGCTTACTCACGTCCGCATCACGTTGCAATCAATATTTCCCGCTTGCAACGAGCGCGCGCGATAATATTTGCAGAATCCTCGATATCGCGTGACGTTTGCGCCTGGAATAAAATTTATTGCGGAATAAAAAGAGCGCGTCCCAATATCTCCCCCTCGAGTCTCTCCAAGAAATTTACACGCGTAGAATTTTCTCCGCGCGGACAATGGAAGCGAAGAATGGAAGGAATAACATCGACTAGGGGTAAAAAAAAAAGACAGCGATGCGGGCGCAATCTGCGATTTTTATGATCTGCGCACGGATGCGAACCGGTCGCATGTGCGCCCAACGACATTTGTAAAATATTACACGGTACATCGGGGATGGTAAAAAGAACGTAGTGGTAGCGGCGGCGGCAGTCTAGCACAATTTCCCAGAGATTTACACACATGAAACTTTTGTCGCACGCACACGTGCGTGCGTACATTGGGAAGATGGAGAAGAGCAAATGCTATCTTCGACAAAAAGAAGACGTTTTCGCTTGTCACATCGATTTTTTTTTCTCTTTTTACGACTAGCAGGCGAGGCAATCACGAGTTGGAGTTCGAATCCGATGCTTATCTGACGAGAGTTAATTCCGTGCGCGAATTAATCATACTCGACGCGCGCCGATCAGACGCGTAGGTACGATTTTATAGCGTGGGGGCCGTTCTGTACGCCGGCGGCATGAACAACCGCATATCGATGAGCGTGTTGGGGTGGCGAGAGTGGGCTGAGACAGGCAACAGAGAACAGAGAGAGAGAGAGAGAGAGAGAGAGAGAGAAACGAGGGCGCACAGAAACGGAGACGGCGATAGAGGGGCAGATACAGAATCCCATCTCCACGAACCGAGTGAATTCTGCGTCCGCCGTCGACCCGAATACGACGAGGCGTGCCTTATCTGACAGGTAGATACTGGGCCGGAGTTATGCGTTACCTACGTACACCAAATTATGCTCTGCTTTGCCCTCCCATCTCGCGTGAGAGAACGCGTACACAAGGTTACGATCTGCGTCACAAAATGTTAACGAAATCCTCTACATGTTGTCCAAGATTGTTTAGGAATCTAGGTCACTATTCGAAGTTTTTTTCCGTAAAAAAGATTTTAGTCCTCTTAGGAAATAAATGAAGCTCATTGACTTATTAACGAACATTAATGAGCAAATTAATAAGGATCATTTGATGTCATAATATTCTTTTATTCAAGAGTATATATAAATAAATAAATATCTCAAATTCTAAATCAATCGTTTAGAATTTTGATTTAGAATTTGAGAGTTTTTTTTATATGCTCTCGAGTAAAAGAATATTATGACATGTCAAATAATCTTTATTAATTTGTTCGTTAGTGATCGTTAACCCTCGTTTGATTACGTTTATAAAATTATACATGAAAACTATCTAAGAAAAGGGGACAGGGAGAGAAAGTAAAAAAATGTAACGAGTTTCTACGAATTCACTCTTTCCCTTGTCTCTCTGTCTCTGCATATCGTGAATACGTATTTCAAATGCAGAAAGTATAAAAAAGTGCAGCCAAAAGGGACGTACCGTCGCGTTTGAGAGCGCCGGCGACGGCGGAAGCGTGAAGCGTAAAACTTATCTCCGCCTGCGGAAATTATCGCCGCGACATAACCGCCGCGAAAAACACGCGCAAGGGGCGCATCACGCGCGCTTCATGCCCGCGCGATACGGACGGAAGGATTTCGGAACGCGTAAAAGCTCGCGCGAAGGGCCTCTAATAAAGGGCGCGCGAGAGAGGTAGGTACGTCTCTATTACACCGTACAGATACGCGCGGAATTATGTCCCCTTATATAGTTCTCGCGTCGAACGAGCCCGTCGTGCGGATTTACGATTCTGCACGCCGTGCCGCGCGCGCGAATAAGCGCACACGCGCGCGCCCTCCGAATTTCCCGGCTCTGTGAAAATATCTCGAGAATCTCGTGGCTCGATAAGACGGATTGCGCTCATTCATACGCGCGCGATGCAAACTCGCCAGTTTATCGACATTTAAAAGTGAATAGGATAAAGATACCGAATATCTCGTCCACTTTATAAAAGTCAAGTATAGAATACTGAGGAAGAGAAATCAATAACGTAGCATCTCAACGTCAAATATGTTTACGTATATACAGCAAGCCATTGAAAAACGCGATTAATAAACTTGGCGAAGACGAAATACAAAATTAGCGAAGTAACTACACTGAGAAAAAAAAACTGTTAACTGAACTAAATACGTTTAGTTGCATATGAATTACTTAGTTCAAATGTTAATTTATTTGAGTCAAATACACGGTAGTAATTCGAATGAATATCTGTAGTTTCTCGAAATGACATTTCTTTGAATTAACAAATGTTTGCTTGACAGCCCGTGACCGCCGCATTTAGTTGAATGAACTAATATTTTTTTAAGTCAACAAATTTTTTTTCTCAGTGTATACATATACATACATAATAACTATAAATAAAATAGTATCTGAAGATACTATTCTCGTCTCGTTTTCAGTTCAAGATCTACCGGAAATGTTCTGGCATGCGAAATTTTGCCGAGCTGGCGTTAATTAGCGGCACTCGAAACAAGCGGTGATTATTATCAGTGTCGAAGTAGTAGATCCACCTTGGAGATGTGCTCGTCGCGATTAGTGACGTGGACGGGGGCTAGTAGCAGGAGCGGAAAATCGAGAGTCGCGCGTGATGAGGCGAGGGAGAAAGCGCGTCGAAGATGGCTGACTGGCCGGGGGTGAAAACGGGGCAAATGAGAGAGGGGTCTAAACAGCAACAGTAATTCGTTCACTGACAAAAGGCCCGGCAGGAACAATGACGTCTGCACCGCGTCCGTGTGCGCGCGTGTCTGCGTGTGCCGCTTATTGTGAAAGCGCTCGCGCGCTTTTCACCGGATTTTCCGTCTGTTACGCCCGGCCCGTTTAGATCGATCGACCGTCGAGCACGCACGCACGCATGTACCCACGCACGCAGAGAAATGGTGCGATGAAGGAGGGTAGGGTGGAGCGAGCGCGCGGGGGATACCCGCGCGGAAAGTGAAGAGTAATTGCCGCTTCGTGTTATCGCGTGCTACATCTTCGTCGGTGTTTTTGATGCATCGCGAGCGTATGGTGCGATGTATACGTACCGGCACCGTAAATTCTATTACGCGATGGAGGAGCGCACGCGGTCGCACGCGGTTTTGTGTGCGGGTAATTTCAGGGTAGAAGCGTCACGATCCCCGCGCGCGGGCAAGAGGAGGGTAGCACTGGTCAAAAGCTTTTCGTTGCGCGTATCTCATTCGTGTGATCGAAAGTCGAGATAGCAGAGCTGAGTTTCCACTGAGCGAGAAAGAAAGTTGTCGCTACAGAGTATTTGTACAGTATAAAGTAGAGCAGATAACCTATTATATTAGACTTGGGAGAGATGGTTAAAAAAAATTTAATTGGAAAAATTTATGTAAATTATGTTTCGTTAATTATATAGCCATGAGTGCATTTAGAAATGGTTGCAAAATTGTAATGAAAAGAATAAAAGCTGTGATAAAATTTTGTATCATTATCTTTCATTGTTACTATTATATCACAGCTTTGCGTTGTGCGTAATTTTTTTTTACTCTATACTGCACATGTGTAATGTAAAGTATCAATGTGATAAAATTATATAAGTATCTCTCTTTACCATATAAGAATTATTATCCACGAAGTGTCATGGGGCGAATAACGCAGCCTTGTCTTTTACGGCAAAATTTATTGCACTTAATCTTGTGGAAACGAAGCGCAGTGCATTTACAGGCACACAGTTACTCTGCAAAAGCGTACCAAACCATTGTTTACATTTCTCCTATTGCGCTTACTAGGTGCTATTATTTAAAGCCCGGTATTTAAACGGCCATTAAACTAATGGCGGAAGCTTAAGCGCTAGTCTAAGCCCGAATTCCAACGGGATAATCGCGAGAGCCCTAGATAACCGTGCTCTGGCCCGTCCGCTTCGCTAATTATGATAATTGTTATGGTAATTACGAAGTCGATCATACAATTAGCGAGAAGACGCGCCCCGTTGTGCCAACGTGCGAGGACGCGCGCAACACACACACAATGACAATTGAATCGGACAATGCCATCGTTCCTCGATAATAGATCCAATAGTTGTCAATCCCTCGTAATTTTCTCATTACTATTGTTTATCGTTTATCAATATGCATGCATTCTCTAACGGCATGATTCACGAGCTTTAAAGTACGCGTTTTAAAAAAGAGACGGCAAAACGTCCGGAGAGCCGCGCTCTCGATTAGAGATCCATCTTCGTTGCGGATCGGTCGCCCTGACAAGTGTCTCCTCTGTGTCATGGTTGTATTGTGATTTACCGCCCCCCTCCCCCTCTCCCTCTCTCGATTCACGGTACATTGGATCGCGGGGGCGATTCAGCATTCCCAGATTGCAGTTCGAACCATTCACTAGCAACGATCTACGTCCACCCCGCCTATCGGAAAAGTGATACATATCCCTCATTAGCAAGTTGCCATTCCGGTTCCTGCCAGTATTCCTTGCCAGCCCGTGCCAAACACCAATCAAGCCCACGCTCATTCGTCCATAGTGCTGCTGCTGCTGCTACTGCTGCTGCTCGCGTTGTTAATTCCCGCGGCTTGTATCGCCTACTCGCGTGTCGGCTGACGAAGCAAACAATCCCTCCATTAGTATTTGTTATTTTCTAAAAGCATTCATAATAACCGTCTACAATTCGAAATGTATTGAAATGTCCCTCTTCATCGTACCTTGCTTATGCGAAAAACATGGCTCTCAAATTACAGAGCATGTAACAATAGCTCTCTCCCATGTCAAATATTGCATTATATCTTACTTCTACATCTGATTATAATTTATTGATATTGTGATACTATCATTCCATTAATTGGCATTGAACGATAACAAGCCGTTACGTCGAAATTCTAATTTGCGATATCGTATTCCGCGAGATAGGAACAATACTGTATTTAATTTTAAGGCAGATCTTACTGTCCGAACTTTCAGAATAATTTTTGCGCTATCTTGTTCCGTCGGCGTTTCGCGTCGCAGAATTTTCGCGACCTGACTCGATTTGGCCAGCGGGAAAGAATTTTATCCCTTGTTGGGCACAATTACGCCACGATGCTCGGGCGTAAAATTACTATTTGCAGGTGCGCATTCAAAAAGTCCTCGCGCGGAATGCCGGAGCGGGGGGAGGGATCAGAACGGCGTATGTCGTATTCCGCGCTGGAAAGGGTGGCTTTTGCGTCGGGTAATTAGACACGTCGTCCAGTTTACGGGCGGACGTTAAACTCTCGAACTGGAGATGGTCGAGATAGAGAGGTCCTTTCACCCTCTTCTGGCCGGCGGGGATATGCGCTCACGCTCTCTCTGGACGTCGTCCATTCGCGGGAATGAAGGTCCGGGGTCCAAATTGAACGATCCTTTTCCGCTGGACACTAAAGCGTCGCGGCGTATCCACGTCACATAATTGCCATGCGGAGTGCATGCAAAATGCACCTGCCGGATCGTACGGGCAAAATTTTCGTTGGATACGACGGTGACTACGACGACTACGACGACGACTACGACGGCGCGCAGCGGCGGCAGCAACGCAACGATGCGAATTAACGGGCGACTGGTGCAACCGGTTTAAGGCAGGACACGTTTTATTCGTCAGAACTTACATGCCCGCGGTGAAAAACACAAACCGCACGTTCGCGAAGTGAGTTCCTGAATGAATTCGCAAAGCAGATCGGAGATCGCAAAAATGTTACACATGTATATTACTATATTGCATGCGGCATAACGAGTTATTGGATACGCGTTTGAATTAATGAATATGTATTCACGTAATGAGTTATTGTATTCGTTTTGCGCGCTAGTTTGCGTCAGGGTTATTTATGATATCCGTGCGGCAGAATCCATAGCGTAATAATGGCGCGATTCGCACGAATGAGAATGGAAAATTGTGGCGAGGACATCATACAATTCGCATTAACTACGATTTAACGCGTTAATGACTTCATCGAATTTTCATTCGCATTAATTTGATCTCGATATTGATCGGTTACGGTGTGAAACATTAAGGAGGAAGTAGCTAATTTATCAAATTAATAACGCAGAAGAATTAAAGAGTATTTTTGTTACCAAAATATATCTGCTACTCTTGACTTCTGAATAGAATTAAATGTCGTGAACGGAATATTTATGAGCATGACGGTATAACGTGCACGATGCGTGACATTGCTACGTTGACTAAAAGAGCCCAAATAGGTGGAAGGAATTTTAACGGTTTGTTCAACACATTGCCTTGCTTGAATCTTCGGGATGCGGTGGCGCTCCATGTAAAATATGTACGAGCGCGAGAATCTTTTCACAGGATATCCTATGCGAGACTCCGCCGCACTTCGAACATATCAGAGGTACTTTACCGAAGTTTCCCTCGCTCGAAAACGCTATATTCTCGGGACTTCCCCTTTCTTTTTGCCCGGCAGTCTCGATCGCGCGGTCGGAAATTTATTTCTCGCCGGAGGCGTGCGCGGAATTATCCAAAATCCCGGCGTGTCGCCTCGCACGTGCCTCCACTTTACGTAGGAATGCAAAATCTGTCGTTGGGGCACCATCTTTCTTCGGGCCTCGTCCCTGAGAGAACATTCGTTGCAAATTTAACGCGAAGGGCGAAGAAACAGGTGGTATAACCAAGAAGAATATACACACTTTTCGAATTAATAGACCAAGTTTTGGTCGAGGAGAAAAGATATATAAGTTTATAAATTTTTTACATTGTCTTCCCTTCTTCATTTTTTTAATTTTATTTAAGCTGATATATGTACACAGAGAAAAATTAATATCAAATCAACAATTCATTGTTTTACATATAAGCAAGAATATAAAATCTTCTCAAAAGAATTTATAATTTTAAACAGACATAATTTGTTTACATGAAGAAAGTTTCTGCAGTTAAATTGTTGATTTAATACTAATTCTGTGTACTTTTTTAGTTTCATTATATCTATAGCTATGAGTATGAAACAAATCAGACTGCATCTTATTGTTATTATTCGATGGTGTAATAATTATAGAACAAAGGGAGGAGGGAGAGAGAGAGAGAGAGAGAATGTACATCCCGATAATATCGATTCGAAGAAATCAATTACGAGGCAACCCTTTTTAGCGCAGAGACTCGGCGGTTTCTTCAACCGAAGCGTAATTTCCACGTGGCATTAAACCGCGGTGGAAACCGGACTCGTCGCGCGTTGGTGGACAGAAAGACGTTGGAACGAGATTTCCTAATCGGTATGAGAGAGTTTCCACCAGGCGACTCTCAATTCGTACCGAAGCAATTCACCGAGCTCGGGAAGCGAACGGCGCGCGCGAGACGAGGCGCTTCGGGGGTGAAAAGAAAGGGAGGATCCCTGGATGAAAGAGAGGAGCACGGGAACGAGCGCAACGAGAGAGATGGACTCGGGCGAACGACTCGAAGACAATGCAATTATTCGCAATTACCGCGTCCGTCCGCGGCTCGCGGAATTATCCCATTCTGTTTCCATTACTGGTCCCGCCAGCCTTGGGCTCTCTCTCCGCTTCATCCTCCCACTGAATTACCCTTTCTCTCTCTTTACACTCGCTCCGCGCTGCCAGACGTTCGTGCTTGTATACGTGCCATGTACGTGTACATTTATATATATATGTATATATACATATATATACATATAAATGCCACCACATGCCGTCAAAGCATCGACGGGAGAAATTAATAGACTTTGAACGCCGCAGACACGCCAACCCGGGGCGGGATAATGCGGCGAAAATCTATAGAATTTACCCACCGATCCGTTAACGAACGACGTAACTCGGAATCTTCGCGCCTTCCCGCATCGCACACCATCCTGCTCTTCGGGGAGATTACCAGCGAAGTATCCAAGAGTAACGCCACTCTCCTTTGGATCCATCGCCGCGATTCGGTCGAGTGATCCAGCTGAGCGTAAGCCGCTTTCGCGCGCAGCACTCCGCGTTACCCTAAGCTTCGCTTGAATAACGACGTCGGACACCGGTGATCTTACTCTTTTTGGATAGTTAAAGACTGCTCGGAGAGTAGACAGATACGCTTAGTGTATCTCGTCCACCGCAGAGTCCATTAAAGAATGCAATAGTACTACATTTTACATTTCAACCTTGTAGAAACTCATGAAATTTTGAAGAAGAAATCTAAACGATGTAATTTAAAATACAATTGATCAAGTAGGAAGCTAGCTAAACTAAATTAAATAAAATCCTAATATGTTTAATACGCGGAAAGAATGATTTTGCTAAAGTATCTAAAAATTTAGCTGCACTGAAAAAAAAGTCTAGTTATAACTACCAATTGTATAGTGAAATAGTATCAATTAAATATTTTGTCAATATAATCAAAAGTAATTTTATTTTACTAAATGTTTAGTAAGTATTATCTGGTATAAGTCACTAAATATTTAGAAAAATAAAATTATTTTTGGTTACATTGACTAAATATTTAATTGATACTATTTCACTATACATTTGGTAGTTATAAGCAGTCTTTTTTTTTTCAGTGTAGATACAGACTTGAAAACAATTTTATTTTACTAAATGTTTAGTAAGTATTATCAAATCTGGTATAAGTCACTAAATATTTAGAAAAGTAAAATTATTTTTGGTTACATTGACCAAATATTAAATTGATACTATTTCACTATACATTTGGTAGTTATAACCAGTCTTTTTTTTTTTCAGTGTAGATACAGACTTGAAAACAATTTTGTTACATCATCAAAATAATTACGTACGATGCTCAAGCATGATGAATAAGGGTGCAAAAAGTTTTGACTTTCTATCGAGTACATATCAAGTGACATTCTATCAAATAAAAATCTCTGTACTTATACAATATCCCAACAATCGCGCCATCACGTGCAGCTGTTCAGTGTGCTGACGAGCAAGAGTACCGCTTGTCTAATCTACTCGCTAGGGATCGCTCGTGCAACGGGATTCTTTCTCGGCTGGCTTTGACCGCGCGTAAACTGGATCAGCATCGTCTAGGACGGCAGCCGCCAAAAACAGGAGAGGAAGCGGCGGGATTCGATTACAAAGCCCTCTCTCGTCGCACCCTCCCGTCGTTCTACCGTTCGGCCGGAGATCGGACACTTTCTCTCCCTTTTCGCCCGTGCCGATCCCGGTGTGTTCAGGTCGTTAAAGATTAACGGCGCTCTCCTCTCCCGGCGACGTCGTATCCCAGGGCTTCGGGCGCCGTAGGACAGGGGAGCGGCTAATGTAACAAAGGAAATCCGGGCGACGAGCGACAAAACGTAATTACGCCCGTCCACCCCCGTCCCGCCGACTTCTCTTCCCTTCTCGCCTCTGCGCTTCTTCCCTCCGCTTTGCGTCCGCTCTGCGTGTAGCGCGGAACCTCAGCGGGACGTCGTCCGTGACGCGCTTTCCCGCGTCTTCCGCCTTCACCTATGTACAGAGTGTACACCCTACACCCCCAGCGCGCTCCTCGTATATCTACCTACATATAACGTCCTTCGCCACGTCCTCTTCGCACGTCCGCAACCCGCTTTCCGCCAACGCGCGGTTTTGGCGCGCGGATTACCGCCGAAAGGGAATCGATTAAACGCAAAGCGCACGTGGCGTCGCGCCGCCGCCGTTCGCTAATACATTTTGCAGTTGACAGCCTCTTTAATTGCGGTATGGTGCTCTCGTCGCTCCTAACACCTTTTCGTACGTCACTACGTCGCGCAAGATCCATTCCAATTACTTATGTAATATCGTACAGCGTGCTATGATTTGTCGCGCTTTAATTCTTAAATGGACAGGTTTCTTCGCTGGCCAGGTCATCGAAATCTTATTGGACTTGGATTCAATGTTACATGAGGCATCCACGTGAAATATTACTAGATGTTTTCTCAAATCTATTAGAGATCGCGACAAAGTTCTTTTTAGCGTTTTAAAAAATTTACTGCGACTCTTTACGAATATTTTAACACGAGTTTTTAAATGCCCAAGAGGATTGGTTTCTGTTTTAAGAAAGATAACAATCTGAATCGATTAAAAATAAAAAGAGATTCTGTGTTTCTTTGTAATTTATCCAGTAATTCTATTATAATAATAGCAACGGTCAATCAAAATCTAGAAAAAACAGTTACTGGACTCGTTTCTCTTCGTACAATGTTATTCGTAATTATGCCCGCATCTGTAGCTTGCTTCTGGCGTGGTAAATATTAGTCCGGTGAATATTAAATAGGCAGGATCAATGGAAATGAGTTTCCCGCTATTTTTTGCACAAGTTTTATGTTTTACAGATGTCAACGAAAGCTCAAAGCCTCCGATGTTTTTTCCACCGCGATGATTATAGGGGCTGGGAGCTACATTTTGCTCGCGAGCAGCAGCGTATAGCGGCACACTTTTCGTGTGCTTTCTCTTCCTCACAATCCTTGTTCGCCGATTTTGTCGAAGTAAAATACCGCGCATACTTCTTGCCGTGGTGAAATTCAAAGGGAATAGGTTAATATGGGCGAGCGTAATAAGCTTTTAGCTCGCTCCATAACATGTTTTTTTAAGCGCAAAGAAAAACACGAGCACCGAGATAATTTTGCCCGTGGTATATTATCCACTTATAATTTCATGCAATATAGTTGTGTGAATTGTATCACGAATTACTTGTTTACAATTTTTCTAAATCAAAAGAGAAGGATTTATTCTTGTCTATTCTTAAAATTTAATTTAAAAAATTCTTTAACTAAATCGAATGTAACTCAAAGATTGTAGATACTAATAAAGTCATTCTAAAAATTGCTATTTCTTTTAGTTCGCTAAACGTGTGGTTTCACAATAGACTTCGAAATATATCGAACAGCTGAGATATTAATACGAATTTTCACGGAGATGCGACAGCTGCGCCAAATTTCATATTGCCGACCCTCCTATCTCGTCCCCTCGAGTTGCCTCCGAGGTTGACAAAATCCAGCGAAAATTTTAATAGATCGCGCCGGGATAATATCCCTTCCACGCCGGAGGCAGAGAGGAAGTAGGCAAACTTCCATCCGAGAAATGAAATACTTTCGCCGTCGCAACTTCCTTCGCTTTGTATGCTCGCCGTAATTTTGCTAAGAGTCACAGGAGCAGTCTGAACTGGGTGCATCCAAGAAGTTCTTTAATCGAACAAAATGAATATATACAAAGGACATTCTTGTAGCTCTATTTATGCGCAAGATGTCTTGAAAAGTGTTTCTTTCAAAAGCGTTTATTTACAGACTTGTCGGAAAAGTATTAACGACAATAATATACATCGAACTTCAATTGACATGAAAATTTTTATGTGAGAATATTTATATATTTGACACATAATTGTACATGCAGAAAGAAAAGCTTTTAATTTCTAATATATGTATACTTTCATAGAAAAATTGTACTGTATAAAAAAACGTACTGTACGGAATTGCAAAAGAATCTATATAAATTATTGCCAAATAACATTTATTTTCGCAACTTGCATGTTGCTTATGCATTTTAGCAATTTTTACCACTTTCATTAAAATAATTGGCACTATGGGGCACGAGATGAATTTGTCAAATGAATGGATGTCCATTTTCATTTTCGGACTGCTCTATCTTTCTCGTTTCGTTTCGCAGACCTAATATTTATCTTTGCTCTGCCTTTCCGTCTGTATCTGCACTATAACGCCACGAGCACTTCCAGTTTTGTTCAATTAAAAGATATTTTAAGGCCACTGTAATTCGCTGTGTTTAGACAAGATGTCGCGGAACTAGGGCATGAAGTTTTTTCCCCGTAAGGATTGTAGTACTTTATTTTATCTGACTACTACTTCGTTATTCCGCGCTTCGCGATAACTGCGCTCAAATATACTGCGAAAATATCGCGACAAGGTAAAATTTATGATTTTAATTGAAGTAAGGGTTTTTTTAGTTTCAGTCACAAGGCGGATTTTTTCCACAATTTACAATTTTCTGAGATTTTGTAAAACATTCTTAAGTTATTTAGTTCCGTTAAAAAAAAATCTGTAAATTTATTTAAAAAATAAACATATCTTTAGTATTTTTTAAAGTTAACAAAAAATATTTTATACGTCTTACGAACATTATACGTCTGGAATTTTTATTTTATGAATTTGTAACCATGTATAAAAGCCATCGAATTTCGTGCTGAACTTAGCGCGGGACTACCGCGTATAATCCATTAGGCGCGAAAGGGTTAACGCGTTAGCGCAATCTCCTCGAGAAGCGGACCGTGCGGAAGCGATTAACTCGACTGAAGTCACATTGTCGTCCTGACAAGCACGCGCACGCACGCCATAAAATTACGGATTGCCGCGAGATTACAAGCGCGGAGAGAGACCGAATCGGCGACGATAAACGGAGGAAGAAACAGAGAACGAGAAAGGCGAAGATAAGGCGGGGAGGAGTTGTGACAAAAGAGAGAGAGAGAGAGAGAGTTTCTCAACTACTAGCATCTACTAGTAAGTGGTAAACCTGACGCAGGCTGCAGGGAGTGACTGCGGCGGAAGGGGATGAGCATGCTAGGCGAGTTATGCCGGCATTGTTCTAATTTAATCATACATGCCAGGACCAGCCAAGATACCGACTCAAGGAGCAACCCGCTAGTAACGATCCTCTCGCGCAATTCACCGGCACTTAGATCGCTCCTTTCTCTCTCGCGCTTATATAAATGTCTATTCTCGATTTTCTAATGTATATTACATTATTCTTAATTTTAAATACCAACTGCTCTCTCGCATAATTGCGAAAATTGTATTTTATTTGATTTATTTTATCGATGCATCTTAATATTTTATCTATATTTTATACACGACATTTGCTTTAATGATACACTGAGAAAAATGTTAACTAAATTTTTCGATTTGATTAAATTTCTTTAATTCAATTATTTATGTATTGAAGTAAATACATAATACATAAATATTTGAGCTGAAGAAATTTAACCAAGCTGAAAAAATTAGTCGTGTCAATTTTTTTTCTTAGTATATAAATAGGTTAAAAGCCAATCAACGTGCAAAGTAAGGTTATTTTCTTTAATTACTTTTTAACTATATAATAGTATTAAAGATTTGCATATCGGAAGATGTTGAGAGAGAAGGCAATGTCAATCTGACAATTAAGTTGAATTCTTTTCTCTGCCAAATAAATTACAATTATTTGAACGGCCAATATGAGTTATTGACACTGACCTCTCTTCGAATAATTTTATACATCACTGGATTCAACGAATTCTCTTAATGCGACGAATTAGTCGTAAAATTTTACACACAGTTGATCCAAATTTTAAATTTTTGTTACACACTTCCGCTATAAATCATAAACTTGACGCCTTGCCTATTATATGAGTATCATAATATTACCGATATTGATGGATATAAACGTGATTATCATTTATGTGTTAATTTGTTTATTCAAAAATTATGTAATTAAGAAAATATATGTTTACAATGTCTGAAGAGAACGCTTAGTAAAGTCAAAATGTTGCGTAATACTATATTATATTATAGTTAGAAAGTAATTAAAGGAAATAATACCTTATTTTGCTCGATGATTGATCTTTAACCCGTTTATATGTTGAAAATACAATACGAGCCAAACAAAAATTTAATTTATTATCATTTGTTTCATATATTTTCGTATAATTCGGCTGCAATATGATCAATCGATAAATTCTCTATCGTTGCCTTTCTCGTGTTAAGCCCCAAATGTCACATCTAAATCGGTTCTCGAAGATGGCAACGATGGAATCACCGAATTTCCGCTCGCTATGCGGACCACCGGCCCGGAAACGGGCCGTAATTTTACTCCGGCCGTACTTGAACGGGTTAAGTCGTTGCCGAGGGAGACGGCGTTGCGATGTCTCTCGAAGCGGAAGGAGAAGGAGGAATGATGCTCCTCACACTTCTTGGGACAATTGCGTCTTCGTCGGCTAAACTATCGAAGCAACGCTAATGGCGAACGCAAAAGGAACCTGTCGTAATCGCGGATTTGCCATCGCGAAGCGTCTTTCGTATTTTCAGCACGTATTCCGCATTAATCCCAAAGTAATTGAGTCACGATGTTCAATGGAAATGCTGAAAATCGAGAAGAAGCGAAGCCACAGATATTTTTACACATCATTTATCGTTATATATCGATTGATTTGAATTCGTGCTGGGGATGTAGAAGAAGAATAAAAGATCTAGTATATAATTACAAATGCGAAGTTTAATTATAATGCTCACTCTATCGAGTAAAAAATATGAAATTCTAATTCTTAATAAAAAAAAAAGTGTTTTATATTGTTAATCCATATATTTTCGTTTTTATCATCATGGGAATCGTACAAAAATCGCGAATTTTGTTTATCGCCGGAAATATCTTGGCAAATGGACGCGTTGCTGTGCCTTAGCACGTGGCGCGAAAGCTTCTCCTCCTCTCGCGTCGAATGAAATTCAGGATCTCGTTGGGATTGAAGATTGTTTGCAGAAATTGATGAGATATCTGTCACGATCGAGTACTTTGGTATCGTGAAAGATGAACATGATAGGTCGTTGGCGACGCACGGAGGATCGATAGCTATCTCGCGATCTATCAACGGCATGCCTCGAACGATGACGAGCGAAATACCAGCTGGTTCGAGATGAGTATAATCGTGCTCATCGACGCGCGAATTAAACCAATTTTATCGGAGATGCTTTCCCTGAAATAGCCTACTTTTAAGTTAAATTCGTTCGCGGAGGCTGCACATTGGCGCCCCGAACGAACCACGATTACCGTCGAGCTATAGTGACTTGTGCATTTTAACGTGTTAAATGAAAAGAAGAAAAATAATCAAATCCGAGCGAGATGTTGGCGAGTCGTTATGTCAATGATTATGCGTTCGTATGTCTTTAGCGCTTTAAGCTTGCCGGAATTAACGTTTGAAGCTTGATGAATTAAGCCCGACGGTGTTAAAGATTAAGTATTAATCCGCAATACTTTAAATCAGTCCATTGATAATGCGCTACTTTAAACTTTAAGCACAAGGATATTATGCTGCTAATAGAAATGCAGACAATGAAGAATTTAATAATGCAACGGAATTTATTTTCGCAAAATTTCTCAGATATAAACGACGTGTATAATCTATCAAAACTATTAAATGACTAATAACTAATACGCATTTTGCGCTCGCGAATTCGACCGTACTTACCCCCGGGGCCAACGCGTTGCAACGTCGATCATCCGATATTCTCATTCGCGAAGCTATACCCATTTGCGCGTGTCAAAAGCTTTTTCGCAATTCGACGTTTTTTCCTCGACTAGGCAACGGAACGAACGCGCATCCATCAGCAATATCACGCGAAAAACGCGCCTAATGAAAGTCACGACCACAGAATGTCCTTTGATTACTGTCGCGATGCCTTTCATTTCTTTTTCATGTAATTACGCGGCTTGTGCCACGGGTGATCTACCTTTATGAAGACACCCGCTGCTATTCTTTCGCGCTCCTCTCTGCCTTCCTTTCTTTCGCGAACTACGTTTGTTCACTGGCCGGAAATACGTCCTTTTTCTTCTAAGTGATAAAAGGTTGTTGAGTGATATATATTAAGCTCGCAATATTTGCTACAAAGGTTTATGGAAGATATGAAAAAAGATCTCTCTATAGGAAGTATTTTATAATTCTGTATGAAAACTTTCGAAGTCATGAAAAATTCCACATACAAATATCTGTGTGAAGACAGCGTCTCTATAAAAAATAGCTTATCGATCGCGCAGTGTGTTCTAAAATTATAATTCAATAGCGCAAGTTGGTAAAACCCATCTCTAAATTTTTAATAGCACCAGTAGATTTAAGTTAAAAGACTTCCTCTGGGAAGCAAACGCGATGGCAAATCGCTTTCAGCAAGAAGAGGTAGTTAAGACCGAGTAACGTTCTGCTATTATTGAGCAAAGAAGGGTGAGAAATGGCGGAGGGTCAGAATATATGAAGACTAGTCGCGTACGCGTATATGTGGCTTCTTGTTCTTTCGTACTGCCGGATGCCTCTCACGTAGGATGCACGTGTGTGGCTATACGTGCGGCTTCATTTGCAGATCAAAAGGAGAAAAACGATTTGGTTCGCGAGCGAACATCTTGAAAATGGCAGATTGGCCGATATGCCGGGAGAATGTGATTTCGGCAAGAATCACAATATTATCTACATTATGCAAAGCGTTCTAAATATTAGCTGTATTACTTCCGCGCTTTAAACGCGCGACCTTTTAAGTTCCTTCCGCAGGATATCGAGTATTGGATCTGCTTACAGTTATTAAATTTCCAAAGCTCTTATCCAGACATGCCTCGCGGCAGCATCGAATATGTACTTACGACTAAGCTTAGAATTCCCGACTCTTCCGGGAGGCTTGATGGAAGAGGAAGCAACTTCGCTCTTCTCGCAGCAATTCTCGAACTTATACGACAGTTTTGCGCGCCGCAAAAGGAGGCGTAGAGGAGGTAAGCCCACGTGAAGGGAACACATTCTATCGTAGCGAGCGATACGAGAGCGAGAAAGTGAATATGCACGTGCAGTGCAATCCCGAGTCTCTAAGACTAGTATTTAATACTTGCGTTTCTGTCGAGAGACTCAGCTAAAAACCTGTTTTAAGATATATAGTTCAATATCGAAATCTCGAGAGATCTCACTTAACGACGAATATTAAATTGATCCTCATAAATAGACTAGAAATTTTCAATTTTTTTTTTTCGCCATGAGTGTAAAATGCAAATGTGCAATAGCCGTGTAACATTTAAAAAAGCAAAAGCTTTTACTGAAATGCGCATCTACCGATTTCAAAGTATGAATAGCATTCTAATCATTTCATTGATGTGCTCTTAAGATGAAATTTAAGTTACGATTTTATAAATAGATCTTTATTTTTAAAGACAGTATTTTAGTATAAAAGCAACAAAGAAAGTCGCTGTTACGTTCGAAAGCGAGACTACTGTGAAGCGCCACGTCTCATTGTTGCTTGAAATCAACACATCCTCATTGGTGTAAAATCTAGAGCGTCGTACACAACGCTTAGAGAAGAGCGTTAAGATCTGCGCCTAGCTCTAAAACACAAAAGCGAAGTTATAATATGTTATAATACAGAAGTCAGGGCTTCGCGCGCGCCGTATCTCGCGTCCCCGGACGATCGTCGTATCGCCTGGAAGCGATGCAAATTGTGCAGCGGGCGTGCAACGTTCTCCGATCTGTAGTTAGCAATTCTCCCATCTCTATTCCCTCTTACGCGCTTACGAAGTTGCGGAGTTTATACAAGGAGGTGGAAGAGGAACGGTTCTCGGCCCTCGAGAGGACTTAACCGGCGGGCAGAGAGCGGCAACTTTCGCGTGCTACATAGTCGTATTAGTGTTACGCGTGCTGCACTATCGTTTTCCTCCCTCCTCCCTCCTCTCTCTTCAGAAGGAATTTCGTCCCCCCTTGAAATGCGAAGCGGTCCTCTACAAGAGCGAAATGGAGAAACACCGGAAGGCGGAAAGCTTCGTGCGTTGCCGCTAAAAATCTTCCGCGACTTTAGAAGAGGGGGCATTAAGCTAGATGTAGGGCGCGCCATAAAGGAAGAAGCTACCATAAAGGAAATTCTCCCTTTGTTCAATTATTCTCGGTCTTACGCTTATTCTGGTCTTTACTCGTTATGTGCCACCGTCGGAAATAATGAGGTCGTTACGTTGCGAATATTTTATAAACGCCCTTCTCTTTCTTGCAGAAATATAGGATTGAATACATCAGCAATTATATGCAACATCTGTTGCGTATAAATTTTAATCATTTATTATTTAATACCAAGTAACTGTAACTGCGATTTTAATTCTTGTGTATATATAAAAGAACAAGTTCGCTTCAAATGCATTACTTAAAATAATGCATTTCCTAAAATCTGACCAATTTCGAGATTTTTGAGACACACTCTGTTGTTGTAAATATTTTAAGATTTCCTTAAATCTTTCTTTACATATTAAAAGAGGATTTGTTACTTGCTTGCAGCAACAACAGCAGCAGGCGCAGCAGCAAGCGCAGCAGCAACAACAGCAGCAGCAGCAGCAACAACAGCAACAACAGGTCGGCTCACCGGGAAACGGAAATGTAGGGAAAGGCAGTCCGTCTCCCGGAAATTCGTCTTCTCCTGGTACGGTCGCCACTAACAACAAGTCTCAGACGGAACCGAAACCGGTGGAGTGCAATTTGTGTCATCGAAAATTTAAAAACATACCGGCTCTTAATGGACATATGAGACTCCACGGTGGTTACTTCAAAAAGGTAAATATTTGATAAGAATGACGCTCTTGAAGAAACGTTTGTTCACGTATTTATGTGAGTAAAGCTAAGAGTTTAATAAGAAATGAGTTTAGCGCTCTAAAATATTCTAATACCGTTTTCTCTCATAATTTATGCCGTTTGCTACATTTTAAGAGTAGCGATTATGAAGCGAAATCAAATCATATATAATGCGTTTCCAATTCCATACAGCACAAAATAATTAAAGTTAAACGTATGCGTAATTAGTTATCCGTATCGGACATATCCAACACATATAAATAAAAAGTAAATTTTAAATAATGACCTAATCATAAAGAATGATGGATAAAATAAGTCGATTTTTGTCCCGGGAATGGCAAGTAAAAACATATGTCTTTTTTTGTAGTTTTTGAATTGCTGAATCTGATTCTGACCTCAAAACAATTTTAATTTGTCAGGAAAGTATTAAAATCAGCATGTGAAACTATTGAATATATAAAAAGCTGTTATAAGAACGCGATATATTAGTGAAAGTGCGATAGTAAAATAAACAATGTAAGTAAAAATCAATCGATGTGTGAACAACATAAATAAGTGAAGAAAGCCTTTTTCGAAGTTTGATGCTTAAAAATATTTTATGCGTGAATCTTGAACTTCCAGTAGTAAAATATAAAATAATGGAATATAAAATATTCTAAAAAAGTCCTTGAGAGATATAATGAACAACACAATGCTATCACGTGTCATAATCAAGATTTAAAATAGCACGATATAATGCCTTTGTCTTTAGATGTTAATAATATTTTTCATCAAGCAGAACATGAACTATGAGAGCATTTTCTTATTTTACTAGCAGGAAAACATGAATTAATTCGTAAAGCTCAACAATATAATAATTTATGGTACTATATGTTTATCCGAAAGGAAGTGCCTACACATATACATATATATCGTGACTTCCTGAGAGAGAGGAACATTTAATATATCTTGAATAAAATAAAATATAGAAAAAGGATAGGTAACACTTACATACACATTTATATGTATGTACTTAATAGTGTCGAATACCAATTTAATTACAATTATATAAGAAATATAATCTCCAAACTTTATCGCGATATGTAATGAACATAAGATCATACGTCGTATAGCTTGGCACTTCCTTTCGGTCGCAGCTATTTCTTTAGGATAAAGGAACTCATCTCGCGGCGGCTGATTTCATTTGCATCCGCCCGACCGCGTCGTCCAAACTTCATTTTCGGCGCGAAAACTTTAATATTCGAGAAAATCTCCGCGCGCGGTTCCGCCAAAGTTATACCGCGCCGGTTGCATCACCATATGAATTCGCAATCGCGCGAATTCGCGCGAGCGCGCGTTGCATCTGAATAATCAACCGGCGTTTCTATGAAAATCTCATCAAGCCGTCGCCGTCGTCTTGGGGCGTCGAGGAACGCGATACTCGAGGATGCATCCTTGGGATGATAATCGCCACGGCGAGGGTGCGAAAAAAAGGAGCAAAAAGTGATATAAGAGACCGCGACAATCGCCCCCGGAGATCCGCGCGACTTCAGCACACTTTCCGCTCCCCGTGCGTCCATCTCTCCCTATCTCTTCTATTTCTAGTTGGAGGAGGATACGAACAGTGGTGTTCTTAATAAGGTCAGGGGGTAAGGGGTTGTTGCAACCGTTGAAATAGAAAGATCAGCGATTTCGCGAAAGTCCTTTCTCCCCTCGCCGTTTCCGCCTCTTCGAAGCTCTTCTCCCGCTGATTAAAAATGTCTTAACGAAGGCCGCGTCGTTTAGAAAAGTGCTGAAAAACTCGTCGGACAAAAGTTTCTCCTTTTTCGCTCGATTCGGGATGGCAGGCGAGGAGAGAAGTGAATGGCGCACTGGGGATGTTCTTTATTCTGCAATTGAAAGACGATGACGTAATCGGTACTGAGAAACGAGTGGGAATAAACCGATCTGGTAGGCGATATTAAGAGGCGAGAAGAATTATAATCGACGGATGGAACCCGCCACGTATAATCGGGACTTTTTTTCCAACTCGTGAGACTTTATCACATGATTGCGGAAATACGAAAGTTTGAAAAGTTATAAAAAATGAGACCAGTGTAACCTTAACAAATAACAATATACATCTGACGATCTGACACATATTTAATGTAAACATAAAGATAAACGTGGCTATGAATTAAATTGCAAAATCTTCCCTTAGAAAAAAAATCTTAATCTCTTAGAAAAAATTAACATGTCTAAACATTTAGTGATTTATTCTTAATCTCCATATGCACGTAACATTCTCACGTTCATCCTCATCAAATTCCGAAGCTACTGTTCATCATTCATGCTCTTGCAATCTTGACAAATACGTCGAATTAATTTTCCAATCAATGTTTTTAACGACCGCCTAACCTTCCGCTTGCCCGGTGACTCATTCCATCTCTCCTTATTCCATTCATCTCTGCGTAAGCGACGGCGGATGAGAAGACCGCTCGGTAACGACTCGACAGAGTAAAGATTGGAACGAGGCGGGTACGAGGACGAGTAAATCAGCGAAGACGAGATAAAACGCGGACGAGCGAGGGAGTCGTACCACTGGTGGATGGGAAAGGTAAGGCGATGATCGAATCCAAATGAACCCATTAACAAGCTCTTTGGTTCCACCCGAACCCCGAACCAATCCGTAGCGAGTTCACCGGGGTCTCGGGGATGGAAGAGACAGAGCGAGAGAGAGAGAGAAGAGAGAAAGACACGATTCAACGGCTCGAAGGAAAGAAAGAGAGAGAGGAAAGGAGAGAAAGAGAAAAGGGGAGAGAGAGAGAGAGACGGAAGGGAAAGCACGCGCGGAGAGCCCCATGCAAACATTGTCTCGAGCTTTCTCCATTATGCAGATTGAATCTGACTGGTTACGGTCGGGGTTTTCAACGGCGCTGCTCTCGTTTCGAGCACCCGAGTTTTCACCGCGATACGCCTCCGCCTCCTGCCCTACGTCCACCCTCTCGAACTCTCCCCCTCGTTTCTCCTCTCCTTTCTCCGCGTATTCGCCCGTTCCATGTTCGACCAGCGAGACCAACGGGCGCCGCGCGCTACCGCGAAAGCTCTATCCAGCAGCCAGACTTTCCGAGCTTTTTGCCCGGCCGCACGGAATTATTGAAAAGTTTCGATGGCCCTTCGGATTCGTGGATATACATAGCCAGATTAAAGCGCGGGGGAAGGTGGGAGGGTAGGTGAGAAGAGCGAAACACAGAGGAAAACTCATCGAGTAGGCAGTCTCGTCCATCGTGAAACCGCGTTAGTTGTTGTTCAGGACGCGTGTCCGCGGTGAGAGGAGTTAGTGACCGCGTTCAGGTTCGTTAAGTGGCAGCTGCTGTTAATCCCCGCGCGCGGGGACGCGCACTTCTCTTTTCGAGGGTCCGCGAGCCCACAGTTAGACATGCAGTTGCGGACTTTAGTTGCGAATTACGACGTGTAATTCGTTGTATTTTCGGAGGAATTGCCCGTATGTGCCACACGCGGCTCCCGCCCCGCCGCGAGTCACGTCGCCGGCCGTTTTTCATTACGCTGTACCGTCCCGTGACGAATGATTTTTCGTAGCGATAAATCGTCAGCAATAAATCTGCGCCGACGCGTTTCAGATTTATTTTCTGTAAGTAGTTGACGTGTAGCACGATTGATCGTCTGGAGGTAGGAATTGTTGGAAAACGTAAGCGCGTCGTAGATTGTCGATTGATCGATGCCCCGTGTGGCCGAGATAAGAACAAGAAATATCGGAAATAGCCGCATGAGTCTCTGGTAACATCGTTCGTTAATCGCCCCCTTTGTAATCGTGCTCTAAGAACACAGTCTACGTGCTTCTTCTCTGAATTGTATTACTTGCACGCGGTCGTAAAATAGAATACTGATAGATATATTGACCAATCGAGTTAAAAACGCCGAGTCGACAGATACGTCTTTTTCCATAGCTATACGAGACAGTTTTACAGAAACGTAAAAATAAATCGGAATTAAATTAAATCGATAAATCAAGAGAGAAAGGGGGAGAGAGAGAGAGAGAGAGAGAGAGTGCTGATGAACTAAATAAATCTCTGTCCGCAATTGTACACTCTTTCCACGGAGCGTAAAAATAATTTGTAAAAAGAAGCGTCACCGCGCAAAGAACTCCTCACTAAGGATCTAATCATGGACAATGGCTGGCGATCGCTGAGATAATTCCGGTAGCTGGAATCGACACAGATCGAATTGATGAGTTCGGGAACGGCGCGGCGTGGCGTGGCGGACGTTCCGCAATCAATTCCGCGTATTAACGGCCGCCGATCAATATTCATGAAGCGAGCGGAACGATGTACGCCCCGTCAAAGACAGAGTTCAATTTCGTGGGAGGCGTGATATATACGTGGCTGCGGGTGCGTAAGTGCGCCGCGTTACACACGTATCGAAGTAGGAGATAGGAAATTGAGGTCCACCCCGCGCGCTCCCTTCCCATTGAGGCTCCATGAAGATGACGATGATGACGTATGTGTCCGGAGAGATATATTATCGACGCCGCCGGCCACACTGTAAGGGCAGTCGCGGCGGCGGGACACAGACACGGAAGATGTATGCGCATGCAGTACCCTCGACACGGTGCAGTATATTAGTATGCTAATTATAAACGTATCCCGAAACTCGCGGAGATCGATTGGGGAGATGCTTGGGGAGGCAGCGATCTCACCGGCTCGCGTATCGCGGGGACGAGTCGCGAGGTCCACTTGCAACGACATGCGTATAACTCGCGGAAACTTTAAGTAATATAACTTTTACGCGCGGCCGCCTTAGGGAAAAAATTACACGGACTTTAAGGAATTCCCGCGCTTAGTGAGTTAGGAAGTAGGGCCTCCGTTGCTCGCGGCGACGTTAAGTTCGCGGCCAAGAACGGCTTATCTTGGGAGATATGGAACGGGGGAGGGGGAGAAGGAGAGTTCTCTTGCGAAGATACTACTTCGGGGATAATAATAAATCGATACGATGATGATAAGTCCGCGATAGCGAGATGCTTTTGTGTCGTCAGTGTATTGCGTTTTTTAAATTGCTTTTTCAATCGATCGATATCGCAATGTAGATGGATTAAAAAGAATTTACTGTATCGTCTTGGAAATGCTATGTAGGAGCATTTGAACAATTGAGGACTTTTTTAAGAGCATTGAAAAAGAAGATATAATCTTAATGATGGAGAGAGTGGTATAATGCATCGAAGTGCAATAAAAAAAATATTAATAATTCTTGGAACGATATGAAGACAGGAATCTCGAGATTAGAAAAAAAATGAAAATAATGTGAAGAAAATATTTCATAATTCCTTTAAAATATGTTTCATGTATTTTTTACTAAATAAGGATATCTTCAACACACTAGTAAAGCGAATGTTAAATTACAAAGGGTGAATAGAATAATGTAAACATCTAGAAAAAATATGCTACTTTTTTTACTAGTCAGAGATTAATTCACCATTAATCTTTAATACAGATTCTATCCTTGTTGGAATCAATCATATAATGCTTGAGTTATGAATGGAATATTGTACTATTTTTTTTAGAAGAACATCTTTTAATTAATTATATAGTGATGTTGGAGAAAGAAATTTGCTTCTCACACTATTTCCCAAAATTGCCCTTTGTCCTTCAACTTTAATATTTTTTCAGCTAGCGTAACTGACTTATAAATACCATCGAGCCATTATGAATAGGTTTAAAAGACTTTGTGAAAAACAGATTTTCTCTTTTAATATTTATTGAAAGCTGTTCTACTAGAGAAATGATATAACGTTACACTGGTGATTATTTAAGCATTGTACAATCTTATACCAAACAAGGATAAAATCTGTATTAAACACAAATGGGCAATCTCTTGTTAGTAAAATACATGTTTCCTAGGTGTTCATATTATTTTGTCTATTCCTTGTATATAAAAAAATAAAAAAACATGAATAAATCTTATCAGCATGATATGTTTGAGCTTTTGCCATTTGAAATTGAAGCTTATCAGACACTGATTTGATTCTTCGCAAGCATCAAGAAACTAGGCAGAGCACTTTCCTTAGCGCCCGGTGTATTACAGGATGTTGAATCGCACACGCCGGAGATTCCATTACGATATAATCCAGCGGGCGCCTCAATTAGCCTTGCTCAGTGATTAGCGTGCATCTCCGGCCCCCTTCGCTCTCCTGCTTCTCCTATTCACCATAGTAGTCTCCCTACGTCTCTCCCTTAGTATCCTGCGCGTCAATTTGCCCGTGATTTGAGCTTCTAATCCAGGTTCTCCCGTCACGAGTCCTTCGTGGCCTGGTTCAACGAGGATTCTAGCTAAACTACGAGTCCTAGATGAGCCCAGGTGAAATCCTGCCACGCGCGACCAATAACACCTAGCTTTATTATATTCGATCGCGATCAGTTAACGAAATGCCCAGGTACATGTGCTCAAATCGATATTCCATGACGACGGCATTTTTTTCTTTTGTTAATAATATTTTTGACAGAGAACGCGGAAAATTTAAGCGCTTAGAATACTTGCTAGTATTCGATTTTTATTGCGTGTTAGACTAACCTGTTCACCTTGATTTCATGACGCATATGTTTTTATTGCGTGTTACAGGACGCGGAGAACAAGAAGAGCGAGAAGAAAGAAGTTGTTGGACCGCCTTTGCAGACGGCGTCGGTCAGCGTGAGAGCGCTCATTGAGGAGAAGATCATACAGAAGAGAACGACAGGTAAGATAGTTAAGACGAGAGGAGAACAAAAATCGAAAATGATTTTGTCAATTATTAATTATTGCATTTCTCGCAATGATGCGATGACACGTCGATCGTAACGTCTATGACAAAGTTACGACGAACGATAAAGTCACAATTCCTGTTTCGCGTCGGCGATG
This sequence comes from Solenopsis fugax, assembly GCA_003595255.1. Lineage (NCBI taxonomy): Eukaryota > Metazoa > Arthropoda > Insecta > Hymenoptera > Formicidae > Solenopsis > Solenopsis fugax. The sequence goes on from QKQZ01036147.1 coordinate 38,044, forward strand.
CATTGTTCGACGCAATATGGTCAAGAGAGGAGCAGTGGTCGCGACAACGTCATTGTTCCGTTTAGATCCCGAAGGTATACATGTGTCATAACCGCGGGAAAAAAGAATTAATACAGCGTTCCGGCGGGCGATGCTGAGAACACAGAATCCACGAATGCGATTCTGGCGTGATTTACGGGCGCGTATCCCGATTCGACTGTGTATCTCCCGTTCGTCTGTTTCTCCCCCGCGCGCGTGTATGTACATTTGCCAGAACGGGGAGGATCACCCTGTGATATTTCGCGAGGGGGTTAGTGGGTGCCTCCTCTCTATGGGGGTACGGTGTATGGACTGCCGAAGAACCGTGATTTACGAAGCGAACACGCCAGAATATTTCTCGCATTGTCCACGTTAGCGCGATAAATCAAGCCGGCGGCAGTAGCAGAACGGACCGGCGGGCACCAGGCCCATGCTTTTGTAACAAAGTGCGCGTCGTTAGCGATTTATGCGCGATTTCGCCTCGGCATCTGCCAAGAACGGCGAGAGACGATCCGCTATCCGGCCCGGCGCCTTCTGCGCCGCTCCTTTCGGCAACCGTAAATCCAAAATAAACGCAAAATGATCCTCGGAATGCGATCATGTGTCGTCAACCCTCGATAGTCATTCTCAAAATTATTTCGAGAAAGAAATCAAAATCATCAGAGTCTACATTTTAACGTCATTAATTCAGAGTGATATCGTCAAGAAAATTTTAGCTTCTTAGAATTTAAAAAAAAAAGATTGTGCATATAGATTGTTTCAGGATTAGATCTATCTGGAAAATTTTCCAATTTATTTATTTTTATATTATTTATAGTTACGAAGAAATAATTCTCTTTCCCTTTCAGTATACAAAAATCTCGTACTGAAAAGATTAACGATCGTTTTTGGTGCTTAGCTTGGAATAATTTTTTAATCTCGCGTCTACAATTCACGCGTGAGATAGTAAAGAATTCACGCGTAAAATATATCGCTGCTTACAATTGATGCTCTATTCAAGAAACATATACTTTTCGACGTAATTTATTCGGGAGAGATAAAATTAATTTAGCACGGCATTTCCCATGTAAAACTAGATTTGGTTTTTAACGAGGGTATTCTCTTTCGACCGGCATAGAATTTTTGTTTAACTGGAAATTATTCGTTACAAGTCGTCCTTCTCTCACGCGTGAGGAAATAAGCGGTACGGAAAGGAGCGCTGCGTTTCAAGTAGTATAGATCGATCGTTGAACGCGGCATTGTAATACGGCCAAGTTCCTTTCCGAATTCTACCACATGATGGACTCGAAAATTCTATGAATATTCGATCACGCGCGGTTATTAATCAGCGTACAATAGGAATCGCTGTCTACACACAACGTCGTTTCCATCGGCACGCCAGGAATTGTTGACAGTCATTTAGCTTGGACGTTGGTGCCGGCCATTATTTTTTGAAAGCCTCGAAAGTGGCCGCACAACAAGATCGATCGATAAATAATTTGCTGGCGGGAGCGTGCTAGTCGCGATGCGCCGCTGACGATGCATCGGGAATGCGCGTTGCACCGTTATTTGGTTGTCGGTGGTGCAACGGCGCTGGCGCAAATTTTTGACAAAGGGTTGGCGAGAGGACGAAAGAGAATGGAACATCGATGGGAACGCGCTCGGTCGTGCTGGTCGCCCAGCAAAATATCATCTATCGAACGTTTTCCGTGTACCAAAGAACGCACGTAGAGGCGTCTGATAACAATCATGCGATAAATCAAACAAGTAATTAGACCTGTGACATTTTACGATGATTGTTTTTCGATAGTCCAATTTAGTTCTTCGCAGATATATGTCCAACAATAAGGGGACGTATATTCAATATAATTACATAAACTCATCTGTAATCCATTTGTCAGTGATTGTATTTGTATTACATTGTGCATTTAAAATATGAGTAAATGATAAAATGCATTAATTTAAAAAAATTTTGCCGTCAATGTAATTTAACATATTAAAAATGTACAGAAAACTGTAGAAATTAAGGAAATTTTCGCTAAGGAAAGAATTTATTTTAGATTTGATGAAAAAAAGTGCGTGATTTAAAAAAATGTATACGTATTCCCATATTGAAAATTGCCACATGTGGATTATTAGCGCAAACAAATCTTTGCTTTGTTCTATCGACTTTTTCGCGGCGGTTGCTGTATCGACCACAACAATTTCCATTCGAAGTGGGGATAGAACAGGCCGGAGACAGGCCCGCGCGACTGCCTCGTTGGAAGCAATTTGCCTCGCCGCGATCGATGATTGGCAATTTGTAAAAATATCACACGGTCTCGCGCCAGTGTGCCGATACGCTGTCACACGTACGTCACGGAATTTGCGGTTTATGCAAATGTATAAGTCTCGCATGCCTTTCACGTGACGATCGATAAAACCGAACAAATCCCGTCGCGTTTTTTACAAGTTGAAGAGTAGATGTTTTTTCGTCGACGAGAAAATCTACATGATCTTTGGAACATTTTCCAATTCTATAAGACTCGCGTTGTTGCTTGAAATGAAACTATAAATAATCTTTGATAAATTTATGAGAGATACTAGTTGCAGCAATCGGTCACGCAAAAAAATTATAACGCTCTTACAAGAAATCATTTGAGGCTGCTAATTATACGCTACGTGTAATAAAATTGTGCGAAATAGTGGACCGAGGTGCACGGTATAATGGTCAAAAAAAAGTAATATGAAAAGAGCCGGCTCGAAGCCAAAACGAAGGCCAGATATTCATGAAATCGTCGTGGAAAAGTTTCGTCGCGATACAGCTGTACACTCGGCGAATCCCATTTCCTTCTTTCGCCCCTCCCCT